>MQRK01219517.1:47566-57844 GCA_001938485.1 Girardia tigrina
TATATATATATATATATATATATATATATATATAAAGCATCATAAACCATGCTTAAATGTGCAAGGTGATTCATCTAATCATATTAAAGTTTTTTAAATATCATTAAAATACTTTTTTTTAAAAAGAAAAAAAAGCATGTTTTTGAGACGTATGATGTAATAGTTTTTCAACTATATACTCATAGTTCGATATACGGCCTAGATACGTTCCTAGATACGGCCTAGAAAATATGTATATTAATGTTTTTTTCACACTTTTTTCAAAATTTTTTTTGGCCGTATAACGAAAAATTCTAGGCCGTAAATCAAAAAGTGCCATAATTAAAGTAGGCCGTTATAGCGAAAAGCCGTATAAAGAGCGGCCGTATAGCGAGGTATGAGTGTATAAATAGTAATTAATCTCTTTATTTCATTGCACTGAAGATGCCGAAATGATGAAACGCGTATGTCTTGTCAATAAATTTAATATTCAAAAATGGACTTTCTTTTCATTATTATTAAAAATGCCATTATCAGTTCTAGATAATATATATATATATATATATATATATATACATATAGTTGTTTAAGTCAAGTGTGACGTAGAAATTGAAATTGACATTTTAAATTTAAATAAAGAATATTTTAGAGATTTCGAGTTTTTTTTGAGAAGAAAGAATTGATGATGATGATATATTATGAAATCATTACCGACGAGGAAAATTTCTGCCAAATAACTATAAAGTTATACGATGAAAACGTTATGAATACAGTCGAGAATTTCAGCGTTGCTTTTACTGGAGCAATAGGTGAATTTCTTCGATAATGTCTGACGAACCTACCGATCCGAGAATGGACAACGGCCCTCGTTAGGACCGCAAATTGTGATTGTTTCGATCCGTCTTGCCGAAACCCACTTCCGCCTGTTGTGCTAGAAATTATATGCGGACACCGAGAGTCAGGCGCTATTATGAAATCGAGATTTTTAACAATGGGAAATATATTCATTAAACAAAATTATTTATAATATGCTTTTATTTTAAACTAAATGTTAGCAAAGTCATACAATATATGTACAATATATACAAGTCATACAATATATATAAGTCACCTATATATATAGTGAAAATTCATATACATCTTTTTATCGATTTTCCTTAAAATTATAAAATTTTGTTTTAATCTACTGTATGAAATTTTTCTTATTTTTTGTTTAAATGTAAAGGAAATGAGAAATAAATTATTTAATGAGTCATTCAATTGAGAAGGTTTAACTATAAAAAATCTAAATAGTAAGTAATTCAAAATTAATAAAATAATTTTTTAATTAATTGATTTTATGTTTAGTAAATTATTTATTAAATAAATGAGAGAAATTCGTAGCGATTTTGCTAATATAATTTGTAGATGAAAATGACAAAAAAGTTAAATGTTAATTTGATAAAAATTGTCATATATTTTATTTATTTACACTATATATTAAAAATTGATTTTAATTTATTTAGTTTCTAGTTGCTTTTGATGTTTTTTTGCATTAAAATATTTACAAAAATAGAACAGATTAAGAATATTTGCTTTATTTTATTTTCTTCTATTAAATGAGACAGGAAATACAATTTACGAAGGACAATTAGAAATAATGTTTATTTTATTATTAGAATTAGTCGTGATTTATACAAACGCGATTAAATAAATTTTCAAAAACAACAAAATAGTATTCTATAGAAGAAATATTTTAAAGGTCTTTATAAATAGTAAAGAATATTAGTATATTAATGTACAATATCATATATGAATATGTATAAACTTGATGACAGACTTTTTCAATACAAATGAAACCATTTACGACTACTTGGTCAAGACCCTTCCAAACTTAGAACAAATAATGAATCGAGGAAAACATTTTTAATTGTAAAAAAGGTATTTATAGATTTATTAAAGTATTATTAGGATTTTTATTAGTTATGTTTAATATATTTTTGATTATGTCTAAACTCTATAATTTATATTTCTATATTATATAAACGACAGTTTTGTGAATCTCTACTAATAAGACACTACAAACAATCAATTAACATTCAGAATGGGCAAAGTAAGGTTATTTCAATACTTAAAATATTTTATTAAAATATTCTTTTTGCCATTATTACCCAATAATACTTTGATAAATAATAATAATTAATTTTTGGTTACTTTTTAAAGTAAATATATCTGTTAAAATTGTATTATTCGAACAATTCAATATTCATATACTAAACATCCGAAAATTGCTGATGATGATGTATGTAAACATGGAAACATGTCCAATAATTATATAAAAAAAGCTTTAATCAAATTATATTTTCGAAAAAACTAAACTTGCGTTCAGACGACTCAATAATATATATTTATATATATAAGTATAATATATATATATATATATATATGTGTACATATTTATATATATATTATACTTATATCAGCAATCCCATTCACTATAGACAAACCAGTAATTCTGTCCGCTATATAGTTTTGCAAATATTTTGGACTTTTTTTGAACCATTTGATTATTGAACCATCTATTTCGTTGGAAATCAAGGATAGATGGATTTTAAAAACTAAAATACTCCCAAATAAAGGAAATAAAAAGCAGACTCTAATGACTGAACTTTAAACGATGAGTATAACTATTTTTTTCTTTTTAAATGAGAAAGATTACATTTACAGATCTGCAATTACTTCAACACTGGGTTCCGTCTTTATTTACTTCTTAATATGATAAACTGATATCATATAACTACAGATCAACATTAGGTTTATAAAAGATGGTGATAGTTTGATGATAGATCGAATTCATAATCATGATGGCAAGGAGGATAATAAGGTATTTTCTAAAAATAAAGAAGATATGAAATAAGCGTTTATAAGAATATTGATAAAGTCATGATTATTTCATGGAAATTCATAAATAATGACTTTTTTACATGAAACATGAATTCGCAATGAAAGTTAATCTTGCATACAAATTTAATGGTCGTGGGTATCAAAATATTACAAGGAGAGCACCGCATTCTTTTACAATGTGCATTTTTTTAAATTATAACAATATTTGTGTAAAAGTACATATATAAATATAAAATATTTATATATATATATATATATATATATATCAATAAAAATATTGATTGAAAATTCGTTAAATATAAATAACGAATTATAATCATAATATTAAATACAGACCATTTTTCTGTAAATTCGTTTTATAAAGGAATTTTCTAGCAGCATCGATAGTATTTCTATAGCTCATTCAGAATAATTTCCAAAACTATTAATCATTCCAATTGCAAACATCAAACTCGCACCAAAATTTCAAATCAAAACACCGAAAACATTTTCCTGTAAATTCGTTTCATAAAGGAACTTTCCGCAAATCAATTTATAAACATTCCCCTGAAAGTGTATCTCTCAGATAATCCATTTCCTCAAAATCTCATCGTGCAACTGAATAATTCTTTAACGTTTCCATCAATATCGTTGCAACAGAAGATCGTCCCTTTGAAATCTTTGAACAATAGACACAAATCGAAACCGAAATTTATCCTCTCTCGTATGTCGTTTTATTGGTTCTATATGTTTATTTATATTGCGTAAAAATAAAGTTTTATGTATATTTACCTTTATTTTTGTTACGTTAAAGGAGCTTACTGAAACACGTTTTCAGTTAGCTCTTTTACAATTTGTAATAGGGTTTTTACTGAAAATCCATTTGTTTTGCCACAATCAAATCTTTACTTCACATTTGTTTCACACTAAATAAATTTCCCTTCAAACGTCACAAATTTACGTAGGCACTTCTTCAATCGAAATTTTTTATTCGTATTATGTTCTTTTTATCAAAATTTATGTAATACGAGTTTTTTTTAAATTTGATTTTCATTAATGACAAAAAATTAAATAATTTAACTTATATGTTTTCAGAGTTTTTGAAATTTTTAAAAAGTTTTAAAGCAATTTTAAAAGAAATTTTAAATTATTTTCCGTAAACATTTGAAGAAAATACCCAACAAAAAAAATTTTAAAAAATAAAAACACTTTAAAAAAAGATATATATGAGTGTTAATTAAAATTTCTATTCATAGATTTTTTCATTTTTATTTTTTTTAATATTTTAAAATTAGGCTTTCTTAATAAAAAATTTATAAAAAATACTGGTTAAATTTATCGGAAAAAGATTTTTAATTTCTACATTATCTTTGATTTATGAAGGGTCTCAACGTTCCTTATAATTCGGATCAAAATCCTCCAACTCGGATCAAAAAAATTGAATTATTTGTTTAATTCGTTAAAACATATCTTCAAAACAAAGTCTTTTTGCTGCCTTGTCTAATCTTAGTCAGGATATGTTCAACCACGCTGAGTATCAGATACTAATTGTTATTGACATTAACGTATAACCAAAACACTAATATTACAGCATTTATGAAATGATTTTAAGACCGTACTTGGAGGAATCTAACTTTGTTACTTTGAATAAACACAGAACATTTTTAACATATCCGTTTTTATTTTCGTTGGACGTTTAGAATATGGTAATGAGAAGTTATAGTGTCTTGTGAAGTGGATTAAAGTAAAATTATAAGCCATACGAATTATATTAATAATGCTTGGCATTATTGTCAATAACTTGCCTTTTAGGTGTCTTTGATGCAACATTCTGGCTGCCATTCTATTAGATATCAAACCTAAATCTTAGGAAATAGGAAATCTCCTAACAGACTAGTGTTTACCTTATTCCCTTATTTATTCCTCTTATTTATTGGTACTAAAATTGTCGCTTTTCCCGAGGATAAACAAAAGATAATTGTAAACAATCTTTCTAAGATAATTTAGAAGCAGAAAAATATCTTCTTAATATTATCTTCCTTACATACCTGTAAACAAATATAGAAGCTTTAGAAATTACTCACATGTTACAATAGTTTGTGCCGCTTTTAAATGAATTATAAATAATATTTAGTTGTAATAATATAAATAAATAATTATAAATAAATAATAATAAATGAATTATAAATAATAATAATTAATAAATAATTATAAATTAATAATTAATATATTTATTAATTTAATTTAATTTAATTTAATTGCACCGCTTAGGTTGAGTTAAATCAAATGCAAAGCATCGACATTTCCATGTAGATGTCTTGATAACCGACTAGGGGCTTGCGCCTCTGCCTTCGCTTCGTCACGGTGAAGAGTTACACACTCATCAAAATTTTACATCAACATTAAATTTCAATATCATATATGTTCTCCATTATCCATTTAAAATAAAATGACTGATACCGATTCTATGATCTATTAATTAAAACACAATATCAATAATCTCGACTATTTAATGGGAGAATAGTGATGTTATAATTGTGAGGAATATTTGAATGTTTGATGTTTTGTGTTTGAATGTGTATGTTGATTTGGAAATGTGTCTCTCCTACCCAGATGGATGATTAATATTTTAATTATTATTATCTGAAAATATGTAATGTTTAAATTTATTTTTAATTTCAAATAATTTTACAATTTTAAATAAGTTAATTAGTTTTTACAAATTTTAATAAATAAATCAAATTAATATTTTTTAAATAATTAATTATCATTTTAATTATTATCCAATAAGTTTTGAGCGAATATTTTATTTAAATATTTATTTCCCCATTTTCTAAAAACTTAATGAGAATTAAACCATTAATCAATTTTGCTTTGAAAGCAAATGTACGAAAGTTTTTACAAAGATTGTCTTGAGGACAATCAAAATTGTTGTTTAAATAAAAATATATAAAATCAAATTGGTGTTCTTAATAATAATGAGTCACATTTTCAAAGCCTTTTCATTGGTTTACACTCTCTAACACTCTCTAACTGTCAACATACATTCAATATCAAACAACTAACCCATATTATTGTATCATCACAACTAACTTTACACAATCAATTTCATCAAGAATCACACAATAATTAAGACGTAATTAATCTTAGTTATTTCAGTTAGTTCCATGCAATATTTATTACGTAACTATTCCTACTCACAATATATATATATTTTATTATATTATATATTATATTATATTATATTTATTAAAATAGTCATAAAATGGGACATATCGATTAATAATCCTATAATTTAATTGGTTGGTGTCTCGTCCTAACCCCGTGGATTGTGTGAATGTGAATCAGTTTATGCACCTAAATAATGTGCTAAGTCACACGTTTGCCAATAAATAAACCAGCATAAAATTGATATATTAATTAATTAAGTCATTTATAGATTGTAATAAAAACAAATTCAAACGAACAAATTGATTAAAGAGAAAGGGACAAAGTTTTGGGAAAATAAAACAAATTTTGTTTAAAGAGATATTGAACATGTAAACATTTGTAAAATGAACTGACTGGAATTAATCAATTGCGTTGGGAAAGGATTTGAGAAGTGGGGAAGAGTAGAGACAAACAGAAAATGAAAAATATTCATTTGTCTTAAACATAAAATAATAAAAATAGCAAACATTTAAACAGAAAATAATTAATAATAATTATTGAATATCTTTTAATTATTTTTGTAGAATTTCTGCTTTATTAAACATTTTATTCTTTTTTGAAAGTTACCCATTTTTCAATTTAAGAAATATAAGGAACTAATAATAAGTATTAAAAACAGTAATATAATTTTCGATTGTTCCATCTGATTTCAAGGTGGCCACGAAGGCCGGATGGTGGTATCAAATCCTGGCACTATTTAGCAACATTGCAATTAGCGTGAAAACATTGATTAACAACACAAACAGACTCATCCTTATAACAATTTTCAGGAGCACCATCTGCGGTAAGCATCGTTCTTAATGGCTATATTTTTATAACAATATTCAAATCTTTGATTAATCAATTAGATCAAAATAATAATAACTTACTTTCTCAAAATTTTATTTGATAAAATTTATTTTATTGGATTTAAAATAAATATTAGTTTTTAATTTATAATAAATTCAATAAGTTAAATTATTTACTCAAAATTATTATTAAAATTTATAATTATAAAACTTTTAACTAATAAGTATTTCAACATTAATTACATTAAACTAATCTCATTAGATTCAAATAATCAATCAATAAACATATCAATCCCATCTGCGTAGGAGAGCACCAATCTAAACAGCATACAAGGAACATTCAGAATTTGTCATCATAGCGCTCATGGCAGTTATATTCGTGCTTGATCCATTTGGATTTGAATCGATTACTCAATGAAAAATTTTTATAAATCGTTAATGATAATAAAATTCAAAGTTCAGTTAAAGATGCAAAAAACACTAAGTAGTTTTACCAAAATCATTTCAATAAACATCAAATTCTCAGTAAAAAAAATTATTGATTAAAAAGTAGTTTTTTTATCGCTCCATATTTCGTCATCTCGCGACTACTTTCCAGAACAAAGAAGTCTTTTTTTCGGGATTTTAAACAATTTCGAATTGTTTAAACTCAAAATATTAATTTCTATGAAATGATTTTAAATTTCTTTTTTTTTATTTTTTTAATATTCATTATTTATCATATTATTATACCTATATATAAGCAAGGAGCAAAAATAAATCATTGAAATGTCATTAATGCAAACAATGGTAAATCATAGATGGGTCATTCGAAAGAAAATAGATAAATTAAATTAAATATTTAACTTAAACTGTTTTAGGGAATGGAAGGAGATTTAATGGCAATTTATTTGTAAAGAAAATGAAGAACAAACGCCATTTTAAAAGTTTTTTATTTCTCAAAACATGTTTCGCCATTACGGCATCATCAGTTGTGAAGTAAATTTCAAATTACAAGTCATTTATATGGCACATTGACTATCACGCAATAAATCTTTTTTTTAATTAATATTAAAAGATTTTAATATGATTGGATAATTAACTTTGAACATTTTTGCATGGTTTTAAATGCTTTATTAATAATGCCTCAGTGACTATCCTCTCATGATGTGTGACCAAATTTTTCTTCCTTTTACAGTTTTGAAGAATTTTAATAATTTATTCTAATATTTTTTCTATAATTTATTTTAAATTTAAAAATCACTGTAAAATTCTAATTTTTTTTAAAATTTTTAAATGATGCTTAATTTAATTTAATATTTTTTTAAAATAAATAAAATTCATTTTAATTTTAAGCAATCACATTTATGATACATGTATTTAAATATAAAAATATCGAATTCTGATAATTTTAAATTATATATATAGAAAATGAAGAACAAACGCCATTTAACAAGTTTTCATTTCATTTTATACCTTCTCAGAGTTTCAATTAAAATCTGAACTGAATTTTTATAATTTTTTAAAATAGAAATCAGGAGAATGAAGATTATAAAAAATTTAACCTTGAAATGTGTATGTAAATAAAACATAACCAAATTCTGAGAAAGTATAAAGTGAAATGGAAATTAGGAAGCAAAATGTCGTACGCGGCGACAGCACCCAAACAACAATCATGACACGATCAGTCTTAAAATCAAATAGGATTGAGAATGGGAAACAATTTGAGAATTATGTTTTAATATAATATTTTTCAATCACCGCTTTTTCACAAACGTGTTTATTTTAAATCATTTATAAAACGTATCAAATAATTGTATTTAATTAAACAATAATTTTTTACGTTCATATTTTTAATAATTATAATTTTTGTTGATCTAATATATTTTTATTTTCACACGTCGACGTCACTGATGAGGTACACAACAAGAAATGTTAGAATTGATTTGATTTCTTTTTAATTTGAGGTACATAATAAAATTCCGAGATTAATAAGACAATAGTAGTTAGTGAGGCCAGTAAAACTCTTTTGAAAGAAATAAATTTTATACAGTTTTACAAAATTAAGTATTGTTACCTGAGATTTGGAAGGAAAGTGAGATCGCTTGCATTTTTTTAGGTAAATACAAGATCCCGTAATCGTAGCTAATTGACTAATAATCCAAGGAGATATATGTCAACTCTACATTTTTTGTAGAGGATGGGTCCACCAGGAAATGAGTAAATCAGAATGTTCTCATTAGAATGATACTTGATGATTATACATTTTAAAGGTAACTGAACATGGTATATGTAGCATATTATCCAATCTCTACAGAATCTATTAATATATTTTAAAATATAAATAAAGTAACTTAAATTAACAGCATCTTAATAATTTAAATTGAATATTCAATCTTTTCTTCTTATATAAACCTATAAGCATCTTAAAGTTTTTTAAATGTGTCTGATGTTCATGATAAATTTTCGAAGAACACTAAATGTGTTGTGAAAAATAAGTTAGTTATTTAATTATTTTTATTATATTTTTTTACATAATTAAGACTAATATTTTAAATATTTATTCATATAAAAATAGAATGATTTTTATAAAATAATATTTACTCTACAAAGTTTTGTGAACAAAAAAGATAACATAGAAGCAAAATTCATTTAAGTTTTATTTATCAATTTTTTGTCAATTAAACTAAATTTAAATTGATTTCCTCCATCAAAAAAGCCCATTAAATTTTTTAGATATTTTTTTCAATTTTTAAAAATTAATAAAATCTCAGTTTTAAGTATCAAAAAAGAGATTTTATCATTTTTTTATTTTTATAACGCAAAATATATAAAAAAAATTTTGAATTATTTTTATATAGTGTTTTTTGAAGTTAAATCTAATGAAATATTTTTAAACATTTTTAAATTAAAAAGCTTAGGCTAGTTAACCCTACTGTGTAAAATTCAATTGAACAACTAAATAAAAATAAAATAATAAAAGATTAAATAAATAAAAAAAGAAAAATTTAAGGTAAAACTAAAAAATAAAAAATGAAAACAGTAATAAAAAAATCACAAATCAAATAGATAATAAATAAAATTATAGTAAAAAATGATGTTTAAAAGAAGAATAAACTGATATTAAAAATAATAAAAATAATAATTATTAAATTAAAGAATATTTTTATATGTCACTGTCCCTCAGACACAGCAGAATATCTCATTTTTGTTTGTAGATCTTGTAAAAGTTATTGTGTAAACATTTATATATAAAATAATTAATAAAATAATGATTGCTTTATGAACGTAATGTAGGGTCAAGCTAAGAGTTAATAATATATGATATGTTTACAAATAATGTTCAAAAAATATTTTCAATATATAGAACAATAAGCTGAATTATTAGTTTATCATAAATATTAAAATATATAAATCATCGTTTAAATACTGTATATATATATATATATATATATATATA
>MQRK01219521.1:18743-35614 GCA_001938485.1 Girardia tigrina
GAATATATTAACAAAAAACTATATCAATCAAAGAAAGATGACCAATGAAAATTGTTGTGAAGAAACTGTTTGTGTTGTCAATAAATGTTTGCATTCAAATTGTGATGCTGTTAATACTGCCACTGGATAAACTCGCCAAAATAGCTGACAAAACTGCTGACGCGGCCAAACACAACACTGATGACGATTAACGCACATTACGCAACAACATTTAGGTAGTTTACATGCCACTGAGTTGACACTGCTGGTCGCACAAATAGCCAATATACAGTTCAGTTTAGCCGAAATTAGTCGCAACCACGAGGACCTCCGAGACAGTGCCATAGCGCTCACCAACACTACACCCTGTGTGTCCCAGCCCTACATACAAATGCCAGTGGAGACTAAGCAACGTTGAGAACCATCAACTCCACCGCGGGCAAACACAAAAAGACCACTCCACTAAGCTATTTCCATCCACTATTCGGCAAAGCGATAAGGAAATTCTAACTAGGGTGAACATTTGGCTGCGATTGGTCAGAGTTGCAGATAACTGACTTGTGCATCTGGCAAGCACTATTTGAGGCTGACGCTAAGGCCTGTGCCCCCGAATGTATACACTGTGAGCAAAAAAACTAGTGCCCTCCTCAATATTGCAGTAAACAAGGCAGGTCAAAGTAACTGCTGTGGAATCTTGAAGTCTGAGGCCAGGATGAAAGCCCCATATAACAGCTACCTACGTTTCTTCTTTGATACGGGATCCACCGTTTTCATTTCTACCTTGAACCGACGTACGCAGCATTTCACTGCCCCCACAGTACCACTGTCTGCACTTAATGCAAAGTCCAGCTCTTCATCATACTAAAATAGTAGTGTAAACAA
Organism: Girardia tigrina; assembly: GCA_001938485.1. Classification (NCBI taxonomy): domain Eukaryota; kingdom Metazoa; phylum Platyhelminthes; order Tricladida; family Dugesiidae; genus Girardia; species Girardia tigrina. Next base: position 19,605 of record MQRK01219521.1, read on the forward strand.
TTTACGTTGACATTTACCGTTGCCAGGGTTACAAAACCCATTCCAGGGGCCGATTTCCTGGAGCACTTCAGGATCCTGGTTGCCTGCATCACCCATAAGCTAGTGCTCAAGAAGCACCATAACCTTGATGACCACCACCGTCAAGGACTTATAACTACACCGTCCACGATCACAGACCGTACGGCACTCACGCAGTCGTCCACCGCAGACCGGTTGGTCCACATATTGGGAACTGACCCTGTCAGACAGAATCGCGAACAGTTCCCGAGCTTGTTTGATGACTTAAACATTGACCTGTGTGTCGGTTCACGTGATCATTACTATCAAGTGTGCTACGATTTTCCAGTGGCGCAGAGAACTGTTGCAAGAAATCCTAGCAAATTCCATGGAGGAGTTCCGGAAATTGGAGGTAGTTTGGGTTATCTGACGTTGCCCCTCTCTATGGACTGTCCCACTTCAGATGGTCAGGAAAAGGATGGATCGCTCAGGATCTGCGGAGACTACCGTGGAGTCAAAAAAGTCATTCTACCCGATTCTTACCCAGTGCCACTTATAACTAACGGGTGTCGGAAAATTCGTCCCCGAGATAATTGCTGTTTTATTATTAAATAAACAATACTAATGTGATAAATTTATTAATTGAAATTCATGTCGAGTTCTTGAGTAGTGATTAGTAGGATCTGTTAGTTTTTAAGAAAAATATTACAAAAAAATTAATCCAATTCTGGGAACGAAATATACACTTCAAATATAAAATAATTTTTATATTTATATGACTTATCATAAATTATAAATTAAATTAAAAATAAATGCTAAAAAGAAAATCAAAACTAAGAAGGATATATTTTAAAAATTTATTGATCGAATTACATTTTCAGATTTTTTAGCTTACAAGTAAAAATAAAATGCAATGACTCTCAGATACTCAATATTATTACGTCTTTTATCATGGTCAAAAACAGTGGAGTGAATTTGAATTTTTTTGATATTTCTTATTTCTTGTGGTGATAATTATCCCTGAATTTAGCTTAAAGCGATCATATTGATGAAGAATTTGTTGTTGTTTGAGAACGTTGATGAATTTATATATATTATGGTAAACTGTACCACACATATGTAAAAATCCACGATACCAAACTTCAATATAATTATTTGTTCAAGGATCGTCATTTAACGTTTGCTGATATTGATTCCACATCTGTATTTCGAAAATAGGTGATCTGCGTCTTCTGCACATCTTTTTTAATTAAGTCATTTTTTTTATTTTAATTCTTAATTATTTAATTTTTCTGGGGATGATTTTTTTCCTGAGACGAATTTTCCGGATCCCATAATGGACATACTCCAACACTCCAAGGGTTGCACAGTTTTCTCGTTACTTGATCTGAGCAAAGTGTATGACCGAAATTCCAATGTATGAGACCTCAATACCGAAAACCACCTTCACTACGAGTACCGGTGTATGCCTATTGCAATACGGAACGCGTCACAAACGTTCCAGTAACACATTGACATCATCTTAAACGAGCTCAAAAACGTAGCCACATACATGGATGATATAATTGTTGCTTCGCGGGACCACTACGAGCACAAGAGACACATATTCGAAGTCCTCACGAGATAATGCGATTACTATCTTTTCGTTAAGTATGTCAAGTGCCAATTTTTCTAGACAGCAGTGGAGTTTCTCGTGTATAAAATCTTCAGAAATTGGATTCAACCCCTTGACAGCAGGATATAAGCCATCAAAGACTTTTCCCATGCAGGACTGTCATGGCCCTTACGTAGTTTGTTGGGAATGGTGTATTGCATCAGACGTTTCCAACTTATCTGATACACGTATGCTACCAGGACTTCAAACTTCCGGGGAATTCCCATTCCCTGAAAATTAATTTTAGGTATTTCCATTATTCAACTTCCAATATATTCAGGGAGACTACAACGTTTTCGGACACTGCCTTTACACGGGTGATAAAATGAGTCTCAATTTCGAACAACTATTCATCATGGAGGTTCTGGAGCAACATCCACCCACCCAGAATGACATCAGTTATTTCCATGAACCACCGATCAACAAATGAAACTTTTACTTTGATACGTCGTTTTCCGTGTTCATCAGACCAGTGCTTGATCAAGACCTACGAGTACAAATCTACTAAGCAATACATAACGTGACACATCACGGCTCAAATGCCACCAACCAGCTGATGTGAAACAAAGTCATCTGGCCCCTTATGCGCCAGGACATACTTCTTTGGTGCCGTGTCAGCTTCCAATGTCTGAAGAACAAGGTTATAATACATACTAAACTCCCACATTGACGTACCCCATCGATAGTCAATTCGATATTGTATACAGAGATATCGTTTGGCAACAACCTTACCGTTACGTCGTCACCATACTTGACAGGAATACCAGGTTACCCGAGGCCTTCCAATCAGAACACTAATAACCGACACTGTCACCGAAGTATTTCTGAATCACTGGATTTCACGATTCGTTATCTCAAAGAAGCTTATCACAGACCAAGGGCGAAAATTTGAGTCGGAGCAATTCTACAATTTCACAAAGCAGTTGAGTGCCCAGAAAATCAAGACAACCGCGCACCACCCGTAAACTAACGTTCTGATAGAACTGTTCCACCGTACCCTTAAAAATTTAGTCTGGACACTGGTACACTCACATGACTGAGGGAAACAGCTACCAGTCATCTTTGTTCGGTGGGAGGAATATTAGAATTATATATTTAAAAAAAGAGAAAGATAAATAAATTAAAAAATGTTTAAGTGAGAAAAATTATTTAACAAAAGATTAATTTAAATGCGTTATTAAAAGTGTAAAATGGGGTTTGAATGTAAAAGTGTTATAAAAATATACTCATGGTTCGGATATTTTTTATGAATCATTTAAAAGATATTGAGGAATTGTTGAAATTCAATATTATTGAGCGAAAAAACTGGCTTTTATGTTAAATGTTACAGTTCCAGAAACACTTACCATGATCAAGATCTAATAAGAATTGGAAAATAAATAAAAGCGAAATTTTCACGGTTCAGTTGATGAGCTCAAAAATGATGCAGAAAATAAAATTTGATCGAAAAGTTTTGCTCAGTTCAAATTTTTAGATGTCGAACAAAAAGGTGATTTATTGTACGTTTTATTTCCGTATTCTCATGATATTTTCGTCAGTTGTTTATGAAGATTATGCTCTTTAACAAAGAATTTGATTGAGAAACCCTGGATCATCCCCGCCCAGGTGAGACAAATCTTATAATTTCCATGCCATCCAGACACTCCCAATCAACACCCCATGTCGCAACTGTTTAACTGAGCACATGCTGCTAACATCAACAGTGAAAATCGGATTAATCAGTTTTTTCGTGGAATCATATATAAATTTTCCTTTATAAAAATAAATTACAAATATAAAAAAATCAAATAAATGTTTGATATTTTTTATTAATTCTAACATAAAATATTGGTTTTCGTTCTGTGACTTTTTTCCGGTTAGTTTTTTCTTGAAAGATATTTTTCTTCGGATGCCTTTGTCTGGCCATTTTATGTTATGTTGCCTTGCTTTGGTATCTAACAGATGTGATTGATAATATTTATGTTGTTCAAAATCACTGAAATACATCATTCTTTGATTTGTCGAATAAAAAGTATGAAAACCCTTATATAGAAAGAGCGATTATATAATCAACTTATCTAATAGAAAGACAATACATTAGGTAAAATTAAATACTTTCTACAAAGTGGAAATGAAGCTTGTTTGAACAATAATGTATGGATTTAGTGATTTAATTGAAAATCCCTAACAAAAGACCCTCTCCTAATAATTTTTAAAAATACTACACTGTGTTTTCAAATCGGTTATTTTAACGTCCGACCTATAAACTTCCATAACGGGTGTGCAGGCAAAATCTGGGCACAGGTAAAATGCATACTATCAGTAAATTAAAAATAAATGGAACATCCAATCAAATTGCAGCATGAATCACATTGGGTATGTGGTTTCTTGCATAATATTTTGTCATCCTGACGGCATTCATTTTCTCAGAAAAGAGATGACAGAGCAACAGCTCCATGAGAGAGTTTGCAACTTTTGGCAGCTGAACTTTTTAAAAGGAAAAGCCTTCACTGTAAACCACTTTGTGAATGAAGGTTGTCCACGGTCTACCATCTATACGCTTCTCTCAAACCTCTCAAAGAGTTCAAATGTGCACAGGAAGCCAGGAAGTAGAGGCCACAATAAAAAGTTAACAAATCAACAGCGCGCAAGTATTCGGAGATGGATTCAAACAAAGCGTGGTGTATCTCTCAAACATGAAGCCAGCAAGTATGGTGTATGTGCCACGACGACGAGGAAAATTATCAAGGAAGGCGGTCTAAAATGCCGAAAGAAAAAGAAGGCTTCTCAGTACACAGAGGAGCAAGTAAAGCGAATGAAGCTGAGAGCAGGGAAATTACTCCGAAGTTAGAGTGATAAAAAAATCATCATGGACGATGAGAGCTACTTCAAGTTGAAATGTGATTATCTACCAGGAAATTCTCACTACTTTACTTCGAGTCCTCAATCTGCTCCTGAACATGTCAAATATAGAACAGAAAGAAAGTTCCCTGTTCAGCTGATGATTTGGCTTTGTGTCTCCGCAGACCACATCAGTGATCCTATATTTTTGCAGCGGCCAAATAGTGTACATGTCTATTTCTATCAAGAGCAGTGCATCAGACTAGGTCTGAGGAAGTTTATCAAGAAATATCATCGAGATGACAAAATTCTCTTCTAGCCGGACCTGGCTTCTGCACATTATGCCAACAGCACTCTCAAACTTCTCCATCATCTTAACATCCCCTTTGTTGACAAGGAGTGTAATCCTCCCAACGTTCCACACTGCCGCTCCATTTAGAACTTTTGGGGCGCTCTAAAGGCGAAAGTGTATGAGGGAGGCTGGGACGCTCAAACAATCCCTCAACTACAGCAACGGATTAAGAAAATGTTGAAAACAATGGATCAGTCCACGTTGCGGAAGGACTTCAAAGGGATTAAGAAACGCATTCGTGCTGTGTATAGAGACGGACCATTTTCAATTATTCTGTAAACATTTTTTGTTCCTTACATCTTGCCCTTCAATAAAATATAAACAGCTTCTGGAAATTTTATTTCGTCTTTTCACAATGGTGGTTTAAAATTTGTCCAGATTTTGCCTGCGCACCCGTTATGTCCAACAATATTTCTACCGTTACCCAATCGTCTGTGCTCCTGAATCCCCTTTCTAGGATGACGAGAAGTCTCTCCAATATATACGGCATTACAAGAAACTTGATAAACTAGATAAAGTACAAACTCAAATGAATTAGAGTTACTAAACATACTTTTAATTTTGTGATATATTAATATGATTTTTAATTTAACGTCTTGTGATCAATTAATTTTAAAATACATAATTTAAATTTTTGAAAACCTTATGAATATGGAACAATTATTATATCCGATATTTGAATCTTCATTACATATTTTGTCGGGTTTTAATTTTTCTTTTCCCTTTAATTATTTATTTATTAATTTATCCATTGTCTCAATAGTTCATTTTTCAAGAAGCGATTTGGAGTAGACATTTATATGTAAAAGTTCAGTAAACTTATTTATGCTGGCATCAGGGTTTGCATATTTTGAAGACAGGGACCAAAATCTATATATCATATTCCGTTTATAGTTGCGTTCGTTTTCTTTTTTTAAATATCTGTATCATAATGATTACCTTAAATATCCCTAAGTATTTAATGGCAAATTGTATTTTTCATTTACTTAAAAAACCGTTATTAATAACTTAAGGCAAAAAAAGTTAAAGCACAATGATCAATATGAAAATTTAATAAATCTAAAAGGATATATCATCAAATATTTTTTATTTATAGAAAAAACGTAGTCTGTTTTCATTCGTTTATCGCAAAGTAGAAAATTATACACCGTTTTGATTGTCTTGACGTTTTCAATCAGATTTAATTAAAATATATTATCGAAAAAACTATAAAACGATTTTTAAGCATATATACATTATACAACCTTGTCCAAATTAATCTGAACACTATCCTATTTAATGAAAAAATCAAGTATATTTATATCACAGTAACAAAATAAAAAAATTGAATAAATGTTAATATTTAATATGTACCCCTGCGGCTTTTAAGTGTCATTGATGCGCTTTAGCATTGATTCCACCAACTTTTGATAATTATCTTTGATTTTTGGATCATTTTGCCAGACATCAAAAACTGCTTTTGAAACTTCCTCTAAGGTGGTGCAATCCATTTTCTCATCCGGGTTTTACAAATTGAGCATAAATTCTCTATAGGGTTGATGTCAGTTGAATTGCAGGGCCAATCTAAACAATCAACTCCATTGTCAGCAAAAAATTTACTCAACATGTTAAAAGAATGGCATTATCTTGCTGAAAAACTGGATTTGCACTTATGTTCTCAACAACTCTAGTGGAGCGGAGAATTGTCAATTTGACCGAACATTTTTTTGCCAGTTTCAGAAATTAAAATAGTTAAATAAATCCTATTTTAATTAACTAAGTAAATAAAAGAAATTAAATAAATAAATAATTAAAAATGAATAAAATTAAAATAATTAAATAAATTAATTACAATTAATAAAGTAAATAAATAAATAAATTCCGATTTAAATCATTATTTGGCTGTGTTCCATTATGAGGTAATTTTTATCATCAAGTGGATGCGAATAAATGTCATTGTTGTTCAGTTTTTCAAGTTTTATGTGAGACATTAAGAAAATTACCAAATTTTCTATCTTACAACAATTGATATTCATGTTTTGCAAATTTGATCAATTCGTCAAAAAAAAGGCTTTCCTTCAAAGACGTCGGGTGGTCGTTGTGAGTGTTGATCATTTTGGAATTTAAAATGTAAATTATGTATGGTGAGCCTCATTTTTATTTTCTCTTTCAATGTAATAAATGGATTATGTGGATTATGTAATTTTGATTGAGGTAAGTGTATATGCATGTATGTTATGTTTGTGTGAATGTTTGTATGTATTGTGTATGAAATGTAAAAATGATTGGTTGAACGTGTTGTATATGTGTGTGTTGAATTTTAATTGTGAATTATAATCACAATTTCAATGTTTTTTTGAATCAATTAATCGTTCTTGCTCTTTTTGAACACAATTAAAAGTTATTAATTTAAAATATTGTTTCGGTGTCAATTTTGAATCGGAAGTGTTTCATGTCAATAAAAGTTTTTTTTAAAGGGAATTCTTTAATTCAATTTAAATAAAAAAATAAATTCGAACTTGAATAATAAAATGGCATCCATTATCAATGACGATGATTTTGAAAACAATATTGAGAATATAAAAGATTCTGATGACACAAATAATTCTGTAAATATCGATATGTTACCCTGTTCTGAAGATTCTGAGAATACAAAAGATTCTAATGACCAAAATAATTCCGTAAAAATCGATTTAACAATTTCCAGCGATACTAAGACTGTATGTGTTAGTGAAGACTCTTGTGAATTTGAATTGTGTAAACGAGATGGAATTCCGCTCATTGTTGTGTTCTTAAAAATGAAAGGTGATTACTACCGTTATCTGTCCAAAACAATGTGGAGACACGGAATCCCCTCCATCTAGAATCATTGAATCATGCAAAACTTTGATATATGTTAGACTGTTCATTATCCCCTAGACAAGAACTAATGATCCGGGGCCAGAAAATAAGAAGCAACCCCAAAACATTTGCTTCGTGAGCAGCAGAAAGTGGTTCTCCATCTGTTCTACGGAAAAACTGATAACGTTGACCTTGAACATTGTTTAGAAATCTGTCGTTGACTCATACTTGTATAATGTGACTTGTATACTTAGATAATGTGATAACCTTACTATGAGTTATCAATGGTATATTCATAACTTTAAATACCTGACCAAAATTTAACCTAACATAAACAAAATAAATTGCCAAATTAATTTTTAGAATTGAAACAATCAAAAAAAAGATCAATTAAACGATTGATTGTGTTAAACAAAACAAGTGCTTATATAACATACTTATTCTGTCATCATCAAGTCTCGGCTTTTGCTCTTGTGGTTTGTTCCATTGAGAATTGTGTCGCTAGAACTGCAGTCTATTCTGCCTTCTGGCTTGCAACACTCCATTGCTTGACCTTTCTTATGTGGATCGGATCGTGGGGGTGAAGTCGAAGCTTCATGACCTTACTTTATGGTTTCCTTCATTGAGTATTTGTGTCACCAGGACGTCAGTTTACTCTGCTTCTGGATTGCAAATTCATTTACTCGACCTTACTTATGTGGAGTATTCTGTTCAGTATGTGTCTCCAGGGTTTCAGATAACTCTATTCCTGGATTGACCTTGCTTTGTGTACCTTCCCTGCGGGACTTTCTTTGTCACGAAGCATCCCAGTTTCTTGCCTTGGAAAATGAATCCAATCCAACTCTTCGAACCTCCGCGCCGGCCTTTCCGAGCCATAGCTGTTCTACGATGCAACAATCGAGGACTTGAATTCGCGGAACTTCCAGTGATCACCGAAGTGGCGCCGATGATTTTGAGGACAAACAAGCCATTCTACATCAGATTCAAGTCCTGCTGCGCAGACATAAAAATGTTTTGTTTTGTAATAAATATTATGTAGTTAAATAAAGTATTGGTACCAATAGACATTTAATTTAACAAAAGAGAAAAAATTAACAGTGTTCAGATTAATTTGCACTATGGCGTATTATTAAAAACTATTTTTGAATAAATTTTAAAAGTAAATATGAAATTTTTACTTTAACAAATTTAAAATAAAAATATTGTTTTGAATTAGCCTTATTAAGGGAAGCACTGCTTTAGAGTATAATCATCAATTTATTGTTACCTTTCAAATCACTTTCAACTTTGATTTAACACTTTTTTTAATTTTATGATTTAATTTACCTAGATTTAATCATTTTAACATAAGAAAATTGACAAATTTTCGATTAATTAATATTTCACATCGTCTTTGTTAAGATTGTGGTCCTCGTGAAATAACAAAAAATGACACTGTTTAAATGAGAAAATTTTAAAAAATTTAAATTAGAATTTGGATTAAAAAATAAAGATGTTTTTATTGTCCAAATAAATGTCCGCGTCTAATCACAAATTGCTGCCCTTTTTTATAATATCTTTTGGCAAATTATGGTGATACGCTGCCACTTCAAAATTTGAGGTCATTGATAAGATAATTAATTATAAGATAAGCAAAAGTAAATTTTATTATACACAAAGTCAAGTAAATTTTCCGCTTCTTTTCTTAAATTAAGAATCATTTCGCTGATTTTTATTATTTAGAAAATCCTAAAAATTCTAATTTCAATTTAATTCTAATTCTATAGAAAAATATTTATTTCGACTGTTATGATTTTGTTTAAATAATTGATGTCATTTATAACGCGATTTTTAAATCATGCATCTCGTTGTATTATGATGATTATATGTGTCTTTAATTTAGATTAAGTAAAAGCTTTGGACTTTTAATATGCTACATCGATCTTTATTTAAAAATCATAATTATCCTACTTTAATTTTAAAACACTAAAATTTATTATATTTTTTAACTTAAAAATTAAATTAACATAAATTTCAATCCTATAAGAGCAAAAACAATACCGAAATATTTATTCAATGTAACTGCGAGATTTCAGTCAAATCAAATTGCGCGCATTTATGTCCATTAAAACAAACACAATATCAACCATATTGATACATTCCCTATTCAGAGCTTTGATCCAACTCTTAGTCCCTCAAATACGCAGGCACCCCCCTACTCCGAGTCGATCGTCGAGATCCCGTTCCTTCATCTGACAACGTTAGATCGATTTCGTCGTCCGATAACTCTCCCTCCCACAGCTCGTTTGAACTCAAATCATTCCTTCCTCCATACGACTCAACGGCATCCTCGGTCGATACGCTCACTTTCCTTATATCTTTCACGTGTCGAAGAATTCCGTCCACATCCACGCTAAAATTGGAATTCACGCCGGTTATTGTCCCTTTTTGCCAATCTTCAGAACAGCGAACATTTGGAGATTTCACGAATACCCGCTCACCAACAGTGTAACCCACTTCGACGTCTCGTACATTCGGTGCAACCTCTTCCTGTGTTAACACCCTCCATCCGTACTGGAACATCTCCTCCTGCAGAGATATCGTCTTTCCAGTTCGAGGGGCGACGTTATACCAATAAACGGCATCACGTAAGTTTATGCCTGCTCTCGCCATTGTTCTCTTTACCGTCCGATGCACCCGTTCGACCACGCCATTGCCACTCGGCTTGTAAGCGCATCGGAAATGCAACTTTACTTTCCGCTCTTTATACAGCTCCTGAAATGTCTCAGATCTGAAAGCTTTCCCATTGTCTGCTAAAACCACCTTTGGAAGCCCAAACTCGTAAAATATTTGACTGAAATGCCTTAATAGCTCTTCTGATGATTCCCCGTTCACCTCTCTCCAATTGGAATAATGCGAGCAACAGTCTATGATTGTCAAGAAGAGCTTCCAATTGTGATGCATGAAATCTGTCGCCAATGTATTCCACACCTCATCATTTGTTAATTGTCCCTTCTCGGTCCGAACGGAATGCGTGTCTATCGAATTACATTCGTTACAATTCTGAATTACCCTTTTTATATCGTCTTTATTCGCGTGGAATCCTTGTCGAATTAAATTGTTGTGACTTGTCTCAACTGCGAAATGATGTTTTGAATGCTCTCGACGGAAATCTGTGTCTGAGAGCTTCGTATCATTCGCCATTATTACAATCTCGCAATAACTCCGGTCCCTCCGAAAGTCTTGAACAACGCTTTCTCTATTTCAGTTTGTTCCTCCTTCGAGTCATCGCTTAGGTTGTTCCACACAACGTAAGCTGTGCCCTCCAGAAGGATTGAAATGACTTCTGTTACACATTCCTTCGTAATTTTCGGGACGGTCGTTAATTTTTCCGTCCAGGCTACTACATCGTAATTTTTACCGTCGAAAATTTTTATCGACTTAAGAATTTTCGACATAAATCCGATGATAGCTTGTAAGATCAAAAACAATAACAACACCGAAATATTTATTCAATGTAACAGAGAGATTTCAGTCAAGTTAAATTGCGCGCATTTATGTTCAGTAAAACAAAAACAATATCAACCATATTGCTACGAATTCTTTCAAAAATTAGAAATAATATTAATTTAAAATCTTTATAAAAAATTAGAAATAATCGTTATCTTAACTTAAATTTAATTTTAAATTGTTAAAAATTAAAAATAATATTTAATTCAATTATAAATTTAAGTCCTTCAAAAATTAAAATAATCAATTGCACTTTAATCTGAAATATTTAATTTTTCCCTAGATTTAATATTTTGTAAATATATTTTAAGTTTTAAATTATTTAAATCTCGATCAACGAAATGAAAATTAACTAACTCCATAACAACAATTTTTCTTAGCATGATACTGTATTGAAGAGTCATTTGAATTAAAATAAAGTTCTTGCGGTTTTCATACTTTTAGTACCACAGAACATAAACATGTATTAAACGCTTATTTATTAATACAAAACAAATGAATTTATGCCAGTCACAAAACATCTATTGTTCTTCTGGCAGTGGTGTAGCTGGGGTGGTGCGGCAGGTGCGGGCCGCACCGGGCTTCCGGTGCGTATTTTTGGCAAGGGCAGCAAAATGTTACAAAAAATTGATGCCTGGGTATCAAAATCTGATTCCCCAAGGTGAAATATGTGAAGAAACCGGATTAACGCACGTGAACGAATCACTATGGGAAATTTTTTCTTCCTTGGACCGCATTGTTCAGCAACTAACCAATAGAATCGAGCGGCTTTATGATGTGACAGATAAATTTGAGTTTTTTATCACTTTACCAACTCTTAAATCTTGAAATCCAGGTCAATCATGACAGTACTCCCTACTACATTGACAAAGACGAATTTTATATATAGCGAAAGAGGCTTCAACGGTTTGTCGAAGTTTTACATGAAGACTCTGATTTTCCGAAGCAAGTAACCTGTGGAGCTGCAGAGTTTCATCATAAAGTATCGACTGGATGATTCAGTACCGAAAATCGTACTATTGATTCGCATCTTTCTGAAAATTGAGGTAAGTGCGGCAACATGTGAGATTAGTTTTTTCGAAGCTCAAATTGATAAAAAACTATTTGAGATCTACGATGACTAATTTATGGTTCACTAATCTTGCAATTTTGTTCATCAAACAAAAGCTAGTGAAGAAAATTGATTTCGACAAAATCATTGACTCTTTTGCCAGCAAGAAAGCTCGTAAAATTGAATTATAGTCTCTTTTTCATGTTATCACCTACTTTGAGAAACAAATAAATAATTTTCTGGAATCTAACTTCTGTTCGGTGTTTTATTTCGTTTTAGAAGGACATCAAAATGAACTCCGCACTGGGTAGCATATACCCTAGGTACTCCACTGTTTTCTGGCGATATAGTCCTTAAAGACAATTACGATGTTGATCCGGTTATTGAAGTATTTTCAAATAACCAAAATGTCTGAAAATGTGGTAATCAGTTTGCAAAATTTCTGTGAAGTATTTCGGATGAGGTTAAGTCTCGTAGCTTAATTTAATTTCTTCTGATTTTGTTTAGCAACGTGCCGATGAGCATAGTCGTCAAAGATAAAGGATCCTTTTCTGTTGGCCAATGCGGGTTGTGCTTCTCGAAGTTTTTGATGTATCTCTTTTATATATTCGTAGTTCTTTTTATGGTAATTCTTCTACCTGTATTAACAAACCTGGAATAAATAACACATTCTGCAGAACATCAAGCAGAAAGTATAACTTTATTTCATCGGAAATGTTTTAGAGCGTCATTGACATTTACTCAATGACCTGACCGGCACCGATTGTCGTAAAAAACCATCTTTTCATCAAAATCTCAATTCGATTTAAAAACGCTTTATTCTTGTTGAGTAATAGAAGGGAAAATGACACTTCATAATCGCGTTTCTTTTAGTCATCGTACGGTTCATGAGGAACTCATTTATTATTTTATCCTTTTCCCGATTGCTTTCAAATAGTTTGAAATTGTTGTAGTCAAAGTTTTTAAATGACAAGCAAGTTCTTGGACTTTTGTCGATGAGTTGACTTCGAACATAGTTTTCAATTATCCATTTTGAATTTCAGAAGAACGACGCTACTCTAATTGTCTTCAAGGTTTCTGTAACTGCTGCGAAATTTTGCAAACCACCGTTGGGCTCTTCATTCAATATTGGTTCCTGTGAGAAAACATTTGTTTATATAATTGCAACTTCAGCGGCTTTTTATTGAGTTTAGATTAAAATAAAAGAATATATCTAAAAAGATTCCAAGATTATTGTTGATAAACAAAATTATAAAATAATGTGATAATCACTGTTTAAAGTGATATAGGAAAGAGACGCAATGCACCAAAAATTTATTTAAAAACAAATCATTCAAAATATGAACAGCAATATACGTTTCACAAGAACATTTTTGACAACTTAATATTATTTTAATCATATCTAAAACATTTTTATTTTCAAGAATGTACTATATACTACATATAATGTAGTAATTTTATATATCAAAAATTTTAATTTCATTTTTAATCCCTAAAGTGAGAAAATGATTGACAAAGTTATGGCTGATAAATGGAAAAATGGCGAATTAATGTCATATTTTCTAACCAACTGTGTGGAAGATATTGACATTAAAACACAAATTTATTTGCAGGACGCTAAATCGATAGAATCTATTAAAACAATAATAGAAAAGATGGAAAATTTGAAGAAAGAAGTCTATGTAAATAAAATCGCCAACATTAATCGACCGAGAACATTTACCAATTTTTTAAAAGAGAGAGACAGATTTGCAGTGCAACCCGGTTATTCGCAATCAAGAAACTCAATAGCTACGTATCAACACTAGAGATCAGAACCATTGAGAAATGGATTGCAAATGGACAAAAAGATAATAAAACAATTATATGCTATGGTTGAGGGAAAGAAGATCATATGAAGAAGGATTGATAAGAAAATATGATGGTTTGTTACGGTTGCAGAGTTGTTGGTCATATCAGAAGACAGTGCTTATATTTGAGATGTTTTCAATGCAATGTGTAGGGTCATCTTGTTTATAAATGTCCCAGAGAATACTGAGCTCAAAGCTGCAATTATAAACAGTGGTCAAAATGAAAGATGTGGACGAAATCAAAAATTCAACATGGCTGCAATCAATGATGCAGAAAACGAAAATCAGGCCGGATATGACACAGAGCGATAGTCAAACTTTGGAACTCCGACAGGACAGGAGATGATCAGAGCCATCTGCTAAAAAGTTATAATATATGTTATATAAATGATTTTGAATTTCTAGACATTCGATATTTCCCCTTCTGTGATGAGAGTAAGTAGCGGGAAAATGGGAACTCTCCCTCAATCAATAATTGACCCCAGGAGGGGGGGTGGTCCAGTCACCCGTTGGAGTAAATAGACACAAGGCGGGACTTTTAATAGCTAATTCTCTAAATATAGTCGATTTTTGGTAAAAAATCATGTCAATATTTTTTACACTTTCCAGGCTAGCATAGACTAGTCCTGACTATCTTAGGATAGGTTAGAGTACTCCACTGTATTTTTTCTCAATGGAAAATGTTGAATAATGTGCTGTAAGGAGCCTAGGCTAGCCATGATCCATCCAGTTTACCTACCATATCACCAATCTTAGTATACAATCTATTGAAGTCATAAATGATTATGGTCAACATATTAATACTATGGATATATATGAATATGAGCTATATATAGTCTGTTGTGTAATATAAAGATGTACAATTGTGCAATTATTCAACCTTTTCGTTGACTTTGATGCTTTATGTTATGTATATCAATATATGAGTAGAGGTAATTATTCTATAAGACATGTATTACATATATCTTCATCATTGATAAAATGCATATATTACATGATTTTACATGAAAATCATGCATTTGTCTATGTTTTTCAGTAATTTATGTAAATTTTTATATATACATTCTTACAAAACTATAAATAGTTTACACATTACATATAGATTATAGCCTGCATAGGCTTAGTGCAACCTGCCCAGTTCTAGTGCATACATGTAACACATAGATTGCATTTACTTTGATGAATCAAGTTTCAGTGTGCTATATAACCATAATATATTACAAATAGATAATAATATAACATGTAAACACCATAGAAACATTTGCACTGTGTTGACAGTGTTGTGAATCACTATATGATCACAACTTGTGATCATATAGTATGTATATAATGTACTATATGTATATAGTACAATAATATACTAATATTAATGGTTGATATTGTGATGATTCTTCAGTAAATAGTTTATGATACACATAGTGATTGTATATAATATATAACAATAATATAATATATATGTTACATATAATATAAATGTAACATATGTATATTAAAATGTTCACTTTTTGAAAGGTTGATAAGGTATTGTTGATGGTTGATATGGTAATTTTAAAGGTTGTTAGGGTAAATTTTGATAGTTGATATGGTAAATTTGATAGTTGATTGTATGACTGATAAGGTATATTGGATAGTTGATATGGTGATTTTGATGGTAGCTGAGGTAAATGTGACGGTTGATGATATGGTTGATGAGGTACTTTGAAGGTTGATATTGTATTTTTGATGGTTTTTGAGGTACATTTGATAATTGATGATATAGTTGATAAGATATATTTGATGGTTGATAGTATGATAGTAATGGTTGATAAGGTAGTTCTTATAGTATTTTTTATATTATTCTGTTGGGTTTTAATTAAAATGTCTTTAATTTCAATTATTCACTTTTTAAAACACAAATCTTAAAACTTTATCTTTAATCGTAAATCTCTTTTCTTTATTCTTTAATCAATAATCTTTAATCAATAATTCTCAATCAAT
>MQRK01219522.1:917-14752 GCA_001938485.1 Girardia tigrina
AGATGGGAAAAAGTTGCCGCTTCCGATGGACAATATTTTGAATAAAATATTTTTTCACTTTTATACTTAAATAAATGATTTTTTTAACAAAAAAATACGAAATTAATTAGTTGTACACCGAATATAATTTTAGTTAATTTCAGTTTTACAATTTAAGTATAATAAATTATAACTTTAAATGTTTTTTTACGAAAATTAAATCTCAATTTCTTTTTATTTAATCAAAACGTACACGACTGTGTGATGTGATTCTCAAGACACGCGATTCTGTTTTCCAAACAGATATTCCTTTTTAATGAAACCTCTGCGTTGAATTTCAACGCAGCCACTTTTTCAAGAACCAATCTTGACTGTTTTATCAAATCCTGAATTAATCTAAATCGTTTTCTTTTCATGAACATTAAATCGAATTCACCTGTTTTTTAACAAGTACTTCTTCCGTCTTTTGCAATCTTTCATCAATGCTTCGTACATCTCTTCCGACAAGCGTCAAGTCTCTTTTGAGTTCGATTTCCTTCTGATTGCACGTATCAATGTTTGTTTTCAAATCCTTGAGGGAGATCTTAAAATCCTAATTCCTTTTTCAATGCAACATAATATTTCAAATATTTTACCTGATTCATTTTCATTTCGGATTCAATTGTTTGAGTTAGTTCGAGTAATCGTCTGTCACTTTCTACTTTTTCGGTCAGCATTTTTGTGACTAAATCACGATTCACTTTCATAAAGTCTGAAATTAACTTATAATGACGAACATTTTCATTTTTCAAATGCTGTCCGAGACTGTTTACAGTAATATTAGATCCCGTACATCCAAGTCCAATAAATGGACACTCTGTGTACTCTCGAAAACACTGATTCATATGATCTCCTATTCGACTGATTTCATCCTCAAAGCTACATAATTCTTTCTTGCATTTTACCTTCAAAGTCTTGATTCGTTTTGTTGCATTGTAATCTATAACAAACTCCATAATCTTATCCCCGCAATTGAGGCAATTAGTCATTGGTATAAACTTCATATAACGAGCATCATTCAGTTTTTTTGCGCAATCTAGACAAAATTTGCAGCCACAAGAACCTTGCCATATTTTAGGAGGAATCGTCTTGCAAAGCATACATTTTAAATCTTTGTTGGATTCTGTGTCCAGTTCGACTGAATACAATTGAAGAATTTCCTTTAATTTGTTGTCCATCAGAAACAGTTTTGGTAAAGAATGTGAACTGAGAACTAAATTAGTTCTGATACTAATCTAAATATTAATTACATATAATTATGACATAAAGTGGTCTCACATGACGCAATACGCAACGCGTTTCATCACCGTAAATATATAATATTATACAAATAGCATCTTTAATTGTTTGTTTTAATCAAATATTATGAAGCGTGTCACATTTATGATTTTTAATGAGTAATAATCCGACAAATTAGGTTAAATATTTTTTAAATTTATTTTCTAGATTAATTATTTTTTAGAGAAATATTAGAAATTTCTTTTAATAAGAAATCTAAAAAATAATGACAAATTTTTTATGAAAATCAATAAAAAAACTAATTTTATTGTCACGTTATTTTTTGGTGGATTTTCCGCCATTTTCAGGCTGAATTAACAAAGATTTTGGTGACTCACGTATATCAAATTTGTGATTGTGGAACCACCTTAATGGACTCTTCTAAATTTTTTCAGTGCTTTTTTTCATAGAATTTTTGCTAAATGTATCACTTATTTTTTTGAAACATTTCTTTTGTATGTTCTTGCCATTATTTATTTAAGAATTCAAAATTTAATACAATATTTGGAATAACTTTGGTAATAAATTACACTATTTTAGAAATTATACAAAAATAACACCATTTTAATTTTAAACTTTTATTGGAAAACATGTTTCGCCACTTTTGTGGCATCTTCAGTTCTGTATTTAATTAGAAAGTTATTGTTTATATAGAAAGATGACCATTATGTCACAGTGTGTTACGTCAAATACTCTAATATAATTGGACGAATCACTTTGCACATTTAGACTAGGTTTACAAAACTTTATCAAGAGTGCTTCAGTAATTGTCCTTTCATAATTGTGATCAAAGTTACTAATCAAAACCCGAAAATCATTATTAAATACCCTCCTTTGAGTTCCATGACATTTCACTATGTGGTCCAAAATTGAGCTTTTTCTACTTGAATGGGTATGTTCTGCAATTCTAGTACTTATATTAGAGTATTTTGACGTAACACACTGTGACGTAATGGTCATCTTTCTATATAAACAATAACTTTCTAATTAAATACAGAACTGAAGATGCCACAAAAGTGGCGAAACATGTTTTCCAAAAAAATTTAAAATTAAAATGGTGTTATTTTTGTTTAATGACTAAATTACCATTTGATTTAAAGAAATTAAATTTTTTTTAGAAATTGTGCGACGAAAACGTTATCTTTTAATGATCCATCACTTTCAATTGAATAGCATTTCACAATCCATTTCTCGCCATTAAATCATGCTTCGAAATCATTATCTACGATCTGTTTTGCAACCTTCCCTTCAACAGTGGTCTTCCTAGCATCACTTCCATCAATACAAACATTTCATATGTGTCCCATCTCATACAATCTCATTTTTGCTGTAAGCAACGTCTTGTCCATTCTCTTAAATCGGAAAACCATTTAATTTAAACCATTTATCAACATAATCTCTGTCAGCACTCTGGAATTTACATGGTCTAACGATTTCATTTACTGCAACACGATTCCACAACAATTCTCATACCATTTACTTTGATAAAAAACTCCAATAACTGCTCACTAAACGACGGAAAATCAGCTGTACAATTCTGTTTCTCCGTTATTCGTTCTTTGGTGACTGTGTTGGATACATTTATCAGGCCAAATAAATGGTGTCAAAATGGGTCACCAAACATGTATGACCACGCGGGAAATTTTGGCTACGACGTCGCCTAAATTTCCGGCGTCAATACCGATTTCCAACAACAACAGCCGCTAGATCAAATTACACTTAATCACATCCCAGATGATTCAAAGATTGATGATAATCCCCAGACTATGAAACCCATTCCGGAACCAAAGAAATTCATGAGCCAGGTGAAACCTTTGGCAAACAGTAACTCTGCCAAAATTCTAGATTAGTCGGAAGATGTTGACTTATTGAGATTGAACTTATTGATAGTGATTTAAACAAACTGTCGAACATATTTCATAATAAATATTTTTATAATTATTGTATTATTATTTATTATATATAAAGGTCATTTCTACGAATTATATACAAATAATTCAGATAATAAAGATTTTATATTGATAACACTTATTTCCCTTTGTGATAATGTGGTAAAAAAGAACAATGATCATGAAAACGCTACTTATATTCACCATTCCAGCTCAATCCACATACATCGTTCTCCGAATAATAAGGGGATGTTATTAGTCAACGCTGATACTAACCACCAGAGAGTTATGAACGCCTATTGCTTGGATCTGAACTTTTTGACAATGTAAATAAAATAAATAGATTTTTTTAAATAAATATATTCAACTATAAACCAAACAGAAAGTAAACTAGTAAATCAAAAAAATTAAATATTTTTATATCCATTCTTTATCCAGACAGAACTCTACTTTGCCAACAGTTTTTTCTTAAAAAAATAATTAAAAAACACTATAAAAATTAATATAAACTACTTATAACACTGTACAACAATTTTTAGCTTTTGATAAAAAACCAACAATCAAATAAGATTATTTTTATTAAATCAGATGTGCTGATTCTAAATCTATAATCAGTTAGACTGTAGCACGTCACATTTTACTGTAATAACGATTTAATGATGGAACGTGTATGAACATGTTTAGAATATTTGTAAAGACTTATAACACAAATTGTTCACTTGTATTTAATTATATTTAGCCTGGCGTTTGAATGCTGCATCGGGTTCATCGCGCTTTAAATTCCAGCAGAAATCTGCAAGCATGGCAGGACTCCACTTTCATTTGTATCTGTGTTCGATTGTAGCAATAGTCTAATGAAAGCGCTCACTGTTTTCATCAGATGCACTTCCATTAGAAGAGAAGAAGGAAAGATGGGAATGGGGAAAGTGAAGCTTCAAAGACATATTACAACCTAATTGTTGATAGGATGCAATTAATCCGTCTACAAGATCAGCATAATTTGGTGCTTTATGTTTTCCAAGAAATCACTGGCACAACTACTTGAATGCATCCCATGCTGCAAGTTCATATTGATCCATGGTTCCAAAAACCTTTTCATCCAGCATCAGTTGTCGTATTTGGGGCCCTATGAAAATGCCCTCTTTAATTTTGGCGTCACTGATTTTTGGAAATTCGGTCTGTAAATATTGAAATGCTGGTTTGTGGTGATCTAACGCTTTAACTAACTGTTTCATGATTCAAAGCTTGATGTAAAGATTAGGCAAGATGATCTTGTCTCTCTTCACAAGAGGTTCATGAATGACGTTATGCGAACCAACTTTGAATGTTTCTCGTTGTGGCCAAGATTTGCTCGTATAATGTTCAGATTTCATCTTACTATCCCATTTGCAGAGAAAACACATGAACTTGGTAAAACCAGGATGTAATCCATTTAGAATAGTCCCAACTTTTAAATCTGCACATATGAACCACCGGTGATCTCTGTATTTAATTATGTCAAGAAGTGATGTATTAGCATAGTTTTCTCTCTGGGTTACCGAATGTGCTATGAGAATGGAAGGCAACACATTTTCGGTATGAAGTAAACTTCTTTAACGCTGTTGAGTGAGTCGTCAATAAACAAATTCCACTAAGATGAATCATACTGAATTCATAGATCAACAAACAATCCACTGATGTTTGTGAGAGGTATTTGCAACGTCAATGTCATAATTCATTTTACTCAAATTATCTTGATTACAAAAAATATTTTTAAACAAATTTTTCAAATATTTTCCTTATTAATAATTAATCCGCTGATCTCTATTTTCAAATAATTTTTCATCCATTTATAATTTAATCAAATGAAATACAACATTCAAATTTTTTTAAATTTTTAAACAAAAATATTTATCAAAATGATTTTACATATATTAAAATTTTTTTTTTAAAAATATTTCATGTTTAAATATGTGTTTTACTTTCATCTTTTTATACTGTTTTTATAATTTTGTATTTCTATTAAAATCTTATATGCAGTTTTTTTTAATTTTGCGTTGTTTTTCTTAAAAAACCATTTTTAATATTTTATTAATTTATAAATTTTGAAAATATGTTATATTTAATATTCAATCTTTTTATTTTTAAAATATTAAATTTTTTCATCATACCATTAAATTAATTCAAAATTAGAAAATACATTTTTCCAAACATTAATAAAATTTGTAATAAAGAATGCTTTTTTAATTCAAAGCTTAAATACTTAATTAATTTCTAAAATTTTCAATTTGATTTTAATTCAAAATAATCTTTTTAAAAACTATTTAAATTTTGATCAATGAACCAAAAATTAATTACCTCCTCAACAATGTCATTACAGAAGCAAAGATCTTCATCCATAGAGAAGTATTGCTGCAATTCTCTGGATCGCCTTCTAAATTACGAGACTCTAACATCACCAGCCAACAGATGTTACTGCTGAAGACTTAAATACAAATTTGATTTCTTAAATACAAATCTCGAACAAGATCATTCAGGTCAGATCCTGTTATGAAGTGGGGTTCACGGTTTGCATCTTCTGGCAACTCGTAACTTTTATCATCAGTATCAACATCTGGATCAGAACTGTCTGTGTTTGGGATTGCCGATGGAGGTTCCAGAACAGAGAGTTTAGCCGAATTACGAACAGGACGAATAGCTGAGGTAGATTTGGGTAGACTATAGCTCTCTTACCCTTGAAAT
Source organism: Girardia tigrina (assembly GCA_001938485.1). NCBI lineage: Eukaryota > Metazoa > Platyhelminthes > Tricladida > Dugesiidae > Girardia > Girardia tigrina. The sequence continues at coordinate 6,824 of MQRK01219522.1, forward strand.
TGCGACCTGAGATATCCACAGAACAGAAATAGCAATCTGTACAAGGATTTTAGGGTTCACACCACACCATTGGCACCCTAAATATTGGTCCTCCATCAGTCCTGTTTGCCCACGATGATAGTGAACTCGCACACCTCACACAGCATACATGAGGCGCCCAGTTCTTATCCTGGTCGCCAAGTTTGCAAATAAAGTATAGCTCATACAATTATTTCACATGTGTTGTCAATCTTTGTCTGGATCTCTTTAAAGTCAGTTCACCACAAATGTATCAAAAGTTGTTGGCCTGATTTTTACAAGATCTGGGCATTATCTGTGTCGAAACAATAGATAAATTATTTAGCTAACCACTCCAATTAAAACAACTCCTACAATAATCTTGCAACTACAATAAATATTGTAATTGATTATAATTGATTATAATCGCACGAAAACTACTATTCCAACTGTCTGCGAACCGTATATATACACTTCATCGCGTGACCACTTCTCGATAAATCATTGATCGGTAAGGAATGCTGACATGGGCAAAAATCGTAGACAAGCCACGATTCTGCTGACGTAAGCGACGAAATTTTGTTGGCGTAAGAAAAGTAATTCTGCAGATGTAAGTTATAAAATATTTATGACGTTTGCAATAAAATATTGTTTGCGTAAGGAATGCAATACTGCTGGCGTAAGCAATATTATCGTGGCATGTAATGGGTTCAATTCTATTACACAACTGTAAATTGAGAATATGAAATTGTGAATTTTCATAAAATTGGAGGGCCATACAACGAATCTGATATCATTTTCGTAATTTCCATGTCAAAATACATAAAGGAGTGCAGGGGCGTAGTCAAGATTTCATTTCGGGGGATATTGATTATTATGTAACACTTTCAATCACACACACATAATAACATACACATACTGATATCGTTAAGATTTTGTGGTCCTGTAAAATACCGCTTACATATTGATTTTTGTTTAACAAGAATGACAATTAGACACAGAAATTACAATGTATTCTACAAAAATTATAAGGAGTAAAGAATTTAATAATGACAAGAAGAGCTAAATGTATATTTAAAAGTTCAGTCTTCGTTGGGATTGACAAAATTCTTCCAGTACTTAATATTTTTATGAGAGTTAATTACAGTCGAAGCTACTTAATTTCACGCTCCATAATTTTACAAGCTGTGTAAATACAGTCCGTCGCATATTTATTAGAACGGATGAAATTTGATTGAAATATTTGAATTTTAAATTTTTAAATACATAATTATTTGAAGGTTAAATATATTTTAAATTTAACAAATTTTATTTACAGGTATCTTGTTTTAATAGTATGTGTAAACGTTTATTATTTAAATTCATTTCATATTTATTAGAACGATTTTATATTTAATTTATTTGTAAATATTAATTGTGTTTATGTTAGATGTATGATTTAAATATTTTTATTTATTTTAGAAATTATTATGAATCATAAAATTGAAATATTAAGAGATAAGCAAGCTGGAATGTCGTTTGGAAAATTAGCTAAAGAATATGGAATAGTAAAGTCAGATGCCCATTATATTGTTAACTCTAGTGAAAACGAAAAAAGAAAGACTGGACCAAAAGAAAAATTAACCAAAGGCGATAAACGAAAGATCCAACCCGTTCTCCAAATGAAGGCTACCAAAAATGCTAAATGTTCAAGTAATGACCTTGTTAGGAAGAATATTAGTATTATTAAATTATTATTCAAAATTATAATCATTCAAATAAATATTAATTTATATAAAATTATTTAAATGTGGTTCCAATTATTTCATCATTAATTCTCGCATTTTTTATGTATTTGTTTTAATTAGTAAATATATTTTTGGGAAACGAAGTTATTGTGCAATTCATATTAAAAACTAACAGACATAATAAAAGACTTAGATTTGGCAGTTTCAAAAAGTACGGTTTGCAGAACACTGAAGTGTTTAAATTTCAATTATAAAGACTTGCCGTCAAAGTTTTGTCTTAGCAAAAATATCAAGCAAAAACGAGTTGACACAGTAAAGCGATATATTGTAGACGGCATAAAATGGGAACGAGTGGTATTTTCTGATGAGAAATTGTTTACTCTTTACGGATGTAACTCTTTTTATTCCTGGGTTAAGGGAAGTCAGTCACCACAACGTGTACGAAAGGTTTTGCGATCATCGGGACTTATGGTGTGGACAATGCTAATGCCGAATGGCTTATTATCATATACCATAATGAAGGGTCGACAAAAAACCGAGAATTACATTCGAATATTATCGAGCCGAGCATTAAAAATCATAGAGCTCAACTTGGGCAAACATTTTATATTCCAACAAGATAAGTGCCCAATCCATAAATCTGCTCTAGCCTAAAAATTCTTTAAAGATACCAAGGTGACGCTTTTAGATTGGCCGCCATATAGCACAGACTTGAACATAATCGAAAACGTTTGGGCAATATTATCACAAGAGATTTATGGTTCAGGAACAATAAAGAATTTAAAAGAATTGGAATATAAATTAAAACTGGCTATTACCAAATTTAACGAAACCAAAGGTTCAGTAACCGAAAACCTATATAAATCGATTCCTGCGCGACTCTGTGAAATACTTCAATGTCACGGAGAACGCATCAAATACTGACATATCAATATTTACTTTTCGTTCTAATAAATGTGAAATAGTATATTTCTTTTTTTTATATATCATCTTAAGATTATGCACTTTTCATAAAATTTATTTTATATATTGATTACATCATAAATATATCAGTAAAATGTTAATAAAAATTAGCAACTGCTATCATATATTAGACCGTTCTAATAAATATTCGACGGACTGTACATACAAAAATTTGGAACAAAAAATCATAGCTTTTATAGAATAAAATCGCCATAATCTCGCATTTTTCTTATTTCAAATTTTTTTAAAAGTTAGAAATTAGACTAAATTTAGAGTAAATTAGAAATTTTAGTAAATATGAATTAATAAATCATCAGTATACATTTTTGCACAACTATTAAATAATATAGAATGAATTTTACATGTTAAATTTCTATTTTTTGTCCCCTTCAAGAATCAAAAGACCATCAATCATTGACCTAGAAAATGTCAGTACCAATTCTAAATCAACCGCTAATAACAAGGATAATAATTCTGGCAATGATTTTCAATCAAAAGCAGGTTCTATTAGTTAATCGTGTAAAAGTGCTAACTGAAACTTATGTTTCAGTGAACTCTTAACGATATATTTAAATAAATAAAAATATAAATAATAAATTTTAACTAAATTATATTGTATAACAATATAATAGAATTACAGAAAGAAAATTTAAGTACTTGTTCGAAAAGTTATTGACGATATAATTGTCCTAATCGTCAACAAGATTGGCAGAAGATGCGGCAGTCGAATAATTCATTTTGCAATTGGAATTGTTGATCGAGCTCGAGAGACATTCTTGGGATAAGAATTGGTTGTTGAGTTTGTGGAATTATTGTTGTTGATATTGAGGAACGCAGATGGCAGCGAGTGAGGATGAGATTCGATGAATTGAGATTGGAAATTGCTTTGTTTAATAGAATAGAACCAAATAAAGGTGTCACATCCAAAAACATGTTTGGAAGAAAAAAGGCAAAGAAAGAATTACCATTGGATTAAGTTGTAATGCATTTAGAACTAAAAAATTTAAACGCACGATAATTCTATAAAAATAAAAAGTAACGTTGCTTTTAGATCATTAACCTTCATAATTTAGTTATTGATTATTTTTTAATAAAAATGTATGGATGAACCCTTTCATTTTTCAGATTTGTATAAAGAAGTGGGTTTCTGATTTAAGAAAACCTCTAAATTACCAAAAAAACTGTTTTTATTAGACAATGCACCGTACCAAGTACAACTGGCTTAAAGCTTACCAAATTTGAATTATTATTCCTGTCATCACATACGACATTTAAAATGCAACCCCTAGAGAGATAAATTATTTTATCATTTAAGAGAAGATATAAAAAACATTTAGTAAAAATTGTGAGAAATTAGAGTTGTCTGTAATTCAAATTGAATAAAATTATTAATATTTAAACAAAGAAAATAATATGGACAAAAGAATGTGACGAAGCTTTTCAAAGACTAAAAGAAAGAAGGGTTCAAACTCCAAACTTGACAGGTCCAGACTTTGATAAAGAGTTTATATTGGATATAGATGCAAGTTTTGATATGATTGGAGCAGTACTGTCACAAAGAGACTCAAGTGGAAGAGAAAGAGTAATAGTATATGGTTCTCTTAAGATGAATAAACATGAACTTGGTTATTGCTTTACCAGGAAAGAATTACTTGTAATTTATTATTTCACTCAGCATTTTAAGCATTTCTTATATGGAAAAAGATTTTTGTTGCAAACAGATCACAAAGCTATTACCTTTATAAAGACAACAAAGAACCAAATAACACCGCAATTTCAAACACTCAATTTCAAAATTCTGAGCGGTTTTCATATGAGAATGGAATACAGAAAAGGCGAAAGATAGTCAATTGTAGATGTTATGTCCAGAATTATATAGTGAATACCAAACAACACACGAAGAAGCAAAGAAAGAAAAAATCAAAACGCGAATTTTGGGTATACACAAAGAGCCAAATACTTTTAAATGGCAGAATAACAATGAAGTAATCGAACAAATAAAAGAAGATTGGAAACAAGGAAAAACAAATAAATGGAAACTGAAAGATGACATTGTACCATCGGAAAATAATAAGTACTGGATCTTAAAAACACAAAGAACCGAATTTTTTGAAGATATGCATAAGATGTTATGTCATGTCGGAGTAAAAAGATTTTTAACTACCTCAGAGATGATTTTGATATGGAAAATATGAGGGACAAGATAAGTTGCATAAATTATCAAAAGCGAAAAACACTAACTGCGAAAACAAAAGAAAGACATATTAAGCAATCCACAGATGATCCTTTTCAGAAAATATATATAGACTTTTGTGGTCCATTCAAGAGAAATGTTAATGGATACTAGTATATTTTGGCAATAATTGATCAATTTAGCCGATATATTAGCCTGAACGCAGTTGCCCACAAAGACGAGAAAACATTACGGAAAATATTGTTGGATAGATGAATATATAAATACGGACCACCTGAAGAAATCTATGTTGATAAAGAAAAATCATTCCAATCAGTTCTATTCAAAGAAACACTCCACAAGTTTAAAATAGAAGTATTGTATTCTAGCCCATATCACCACAATACAATAGAATTATAGAACGACAATTTAGAACAATTAGAGATGCTCTTAATATTAAAATAAAAGTTGGAACGCATAGAGATTGCTCGGAAGTATTGTCAGAAATAGAATTTAGGATGAATAGTAACATTCAAGCCACTACATGTATCTCACCAACAGAAATAATATATGGAAGGAAATTAAGACATTGGTGGAAAAATTAAAAAGATAATAAAAACTAATTGGGAAAAGAAGAAAAACTATAGAAACGAGAAGAATTTTTAAAGTTGAAGACAAAGTATTTATAAAGAAGTTATGAATTACAATTCGACAATGGTAAAATACTAATAATAAAAGTAGAATGGTTAATGCCATTTAAATCAAGATGGATGTGAGGGAACATTTTGAATGTTGTGATTTTGTTGCTTGTATGCAGCTTAGATTAACAACTCTCCTACCCAGATTTGATTAATATGTTATTGATTAATAAATTAACTCTAATGAGATTAATGTCTAAATACTAATTAATTAAAAGTTTTGTAATTTGAAATTTTAATAATACTTTTAAGTAAATAATTTAACTTATTAACTTTAATATAATTAAATAACTAATGTTAATTTTAAAATTTACTTAATTTATTTTTATCCAATAAAATTTTGATAAATTAAAAAATATAAATCTCATTCATTAATGAAAGATTTAAATAAATATACAAAAACATATTTATCAAGAACGATACTTTCCCCAGATTGTGCTACTGAAAATGAATCTGTTTGTGTTGTTAATAAATGTTTTCATGCAAATTGTGATGTTGCTAATATGAGCAATAATATACAGTCAGGTGCAAAAGTTTTTGAACCTTGTTGTTAAATTGTGTTTTGCACCCAACTGCAAATATACTGACAAAAGCACACCAAAATAATTTTTAAAATAGTCTGGTGAAACTTTTTGAGTCCAAACAGTTTCACTGCTTTGATTATGTCCTGCAGGGAATTTGGATGCATAACAGCAACCTGTTTCTTCACCTGTGTCCAGGCATTCTCAATCGGATTGAGATCCGGTGAGTTGCCAGGCCAAGGACCAAGAATTTGGATGTCTGACTGCGCTAACCACTCTCGAACAGCCTTGACATTGTGGTAAGGTGCTCCATCATGCTAAAAGAAGGTCGTTCTGGGTAACTCCATCAGTGTAAAAAGCAGTATAGAAACAAGCGTTCATAAACTTTTGCCCCTGACTATATAACATTTGGTGTCAATCTGGCAAGTGTTAGTCATCTTCCTCAAAACTCCTTCATACCTTAGAACGCAAAATCTCTCTTTACTTCTATGTAATAATTCAAACAATAGATCATGTAAGATATTTATTTATTAAATGCATTTATTACAATGTTTCAAACTACTAATTCTTTAATTTTATCTTTGGAAATTTACAGAAATTTAGTTTTCATCTGTCTTCTTAAACGGTTCATTCTGACCGTGAGTTCGCCGGACATGACTGTCATGAGCTGCATGGGATGCAAACGATTTCCAACAATACTTGCACTAAATGACAATATTATTTAAATCCGTTTACAAAATTTCATTTGGTTTACCTTAAAGGGTTTTTCTCCAGAATGTTGTCGAATATGAGTTCTGAGAATGCTGCTCGCGGTGAAAGCCTTATCACAATATACGCATTTATATGGACGTTCGCCGCTATGAACCTGGACGATTTTAATTTTATTAAGTACAAAGTTTGTTTATAATTACTTATTTCCATTTATTTATCGTCATTATTAATAATATAATAATTATTTTGTATAATAATAATTTAGTGCATTAGTAATTCACATAACTCACTTACTGAACAAACTGATTTTAAGAATTGAGAGGATTAATGCTGCTAATTTGTAATATAAATTATTATTTAGTATTATATAATCAATACATTGATTCATAGAACTGCCGCTCATATTGAGAATCAAAATTGTTTTGAAGAATAGAAAACTCATCCTTGGAAGTTAAAGACGTTATATTCTTACATCATAATCAGTGATCAAGAGCCTTACTCTATTCTCTATCAAATCGAAAAAGGTTTTGTACAGCAGTATTTTCTGCTATATAAATTGAATTGTCACAGATTTCAAAACTCGTCCATCGGAGAAATTTACTTTTTATCTGTTTCCTGCTCGATTGTTATACTCGACTTACTTTGAACATTTATAAAAGAGAAATGGTGAGAACAGAATTAAAAAATATCCGATTGCATCATCAAATAGACGTTATTGTAAAGATGAGGCTCTCTTTCTACATCTTCTTTGAACCTCCAACGATTCTAAGATTATACTACGAGAGACCTGGATGAAAACATCTTAGAAAATTAATGAGAGAAAGAAAATCTGTCATAATAAATAGAAATTTACATGGTTGGCCGTTTAGAGAAAACATTTCCTACAATACCTTCTTTGATATAATAATGCAGGAAAAGTACTCACTTGAAAATATGAAATAAATGTAGGCTTAGATAATATTGGAAGAAGCTTTCAAAATTAATTAAACCAAGTTCAAATGTAATCGCGTTCTAAAAGCTGAATCGTTTCAAAGAATATACAAAACAGAAGGAATTCATAAACAAGTGAAAAAGAACCACCAATCAAACCAAGCCTAGCAAAGGTTTTCAAAGCCACCTTTAATTAAAATCATACTACA
>MQRK01219530.1:12458-26244 GCA_001938485.1 Girardia tigrina
ATATATATATATATATATAATTAATATGACAAACAATGTAAAAATTTAATTAAAAATGCAAATATCATTCAAAATAAATATTGTCAGTAATGATCATATAGCGATCCTTTGTGGCGTACGTTAGATTTATAGTCGAGATCAGCCTTTGATCTAAAATTGGCGTCAGATAATAAATGATACAGTAACATTTGACAGCTTTTAATAAAATGTATCTTTAAATTAAAGTTATCTTAATGAGTATGATAATATCAAATTAATAAGAAAGAAATGACACAGTAAAATAACTCAAATTTATAAATAACCTGACTTCTTAATGCAACTATACTCAAGTAAGGACAGTATTATAATACTTTTGTTACAAATGTTGCTGTTACATCTGATTCCGTCCAGTACTCTCTTATATAGACAGACCATATTTCTATTTCGGGGCATGAATAACATATGCATTTATTTTAAATGTTTATTTATGAGTTTAGTGATGAATTCTGCTGATAATGGGAACAAGTTTTTTAGGCTCCTTATTTGGTGACGTATTTTTACATCCAATTGTTTTTGTCACATAACTTAGGTTGTTAATTTTTTTTATATTTTATTTTTAAAAAAGTATAGACAATAATAAATGCATTTTTGTTTATGGTAACCAAATTTATAATGGCTTTAAAAATTCATAGTTGCTTTTTTTCATTTAGTGCATAATTTGCAGAAACAAGTAAAACGGATTGGATTGCAGAGTGTACATAATTGAAACTCTTAATTTACTTTGAATATTAAAATGGTGGTTGCACTATGTTTGTATCTATTGATCATTTAGATAACTACATCAGTGATCTGTCTGAAGATTAACCACAAGAACTAAGTTCCTTGCTTTATTGGTTTAAAGATAATTATGTTGGGCGGCCAATGAAATAAGAAAATGACAGAAATGCTCCTCTTTTTTTTCTTCGGATGGGGAACTAATACGATAGAACAATCTTAGAAATTAATAAGACAAATAATTATGCAGAAGCAGCACACAGAAAAATATATGCTGAAATTGGTGTTTGTCATCCAATTTTATGGAAATTTATTGATTATTTAAGAACAATTCAAAGGAGTAGAGATTTATAATACGAACAATTAGTTGTCTTAAATACGAACAATTAAACGTCTTAAATATATAATAGCAGATGAAATAATTTTAAAAAGATTGTTAAACGATTTGCTCAAACAGAACCATTGGATTACTTACGTGGTTTAACACACAAATATGAAATGCATTAAGTTAATAAATTGTATATTCTTTACATGCTTCTTTTACATTTGGTTTTTTACATGTATGTATTGCATTTGTATATTACATTTTTTAAAAATTCTGCACCAAAAAAACGGCACCAAAAAGAGACACCAAAAAGGCTGTTTTCCGCTAATAATTAACTCATTAAACGCTGATATTTATTCGAAAAGTGCATTTTAGTATTTTCCGCCTTAAATATGCAAACGGCTTCTTGATGCGATTCAAAAGAAGTTCTGTTAGAATATTTTTATTTTCCAAATGATACTCCTTGATATTCGAAAGTTTATTTAAACGATTATCACCATTTAAATCGAAACCAAGGCATTTAACATCGTAAATTTTATTTAAATTAGAGGTAATTGAAGAGAACAACTGCGACTATATCGAACCCTTTAAGCAGCATAATCCCCAAAAATTTCTAGGATCAAATTCATTTAATCAATTTTATTTCGAATTCAAAATTTTCACATAGACAAAACGATACGGATACATTGAGTAATATTTATTTATTTAAGTAAAAAACTTTAAAAATAGATAAAACATAAGCATATATTTTTGCATCCTAAACAAATGTTTTGGCCTCCATTGACAGATTATATTAAATAAATATATATTTACACAAATTAATCTATTACTTTAATTCGTTCATTTACTTTAAAAGAATTCATAAAAAGATCTATAATGAAAACTTTATTACAATCTTTGAACCATTATCGAAAATGCAAAATCGTTATTAGAATTATTTCAAAACAAGTATTGTTCAAAGGTAACTCACATTTACATCCGGTCTCGTTCCTCTATTCATTTCTGAATTCTCTTTATTTTGGAACGCAGATTTCTTTTCTTGTGATGACATCTCCGATGATCCATCTTGGCCTATTTCTTCTTGAATACCTTCCAAAGCATGAGAAACACTTAAGACAAAAATATTATTAAATTAAACAGCTCCTATAATATTTTATTTCTTTATTTTATTTTCAATAAAACATTCGACGAGTACAAAACTACGCAAAATTTCACCGAGAAACAATAATCTGAAAAAGTAAATTACCAAAAACACGATATCTATAGGACATTAGAAAAATTGTTTTCTAAAGTATTGTTTGGTATGTCAATAGCCTTCAAGATCAGTGGTAACAATAATCTCATTCATAGCTTGGGTCCTGATTATCGTGCCGTATAGTACATTAAATAAGATAATTTCAATATATATTTCCTTTAGTTAAATTAATCTCTAGAACCATTTAATCATACATGCAACATCCTTGTGAAAACAACAGTTAATATGAAAGTAATACATGAAAAACTAGATGAATTTCTAGTACTCAAAAATTGAATATTTTGAATATTATAATTATTTATTTTTTAATTTTAGATTATAATAATGATTTGTAAATCTATAGTTTCATCAATTATTGATTCTTAATAAAATAACTAATTACCACTTTGATTCTGACATACGAGTTTATAAAAAACTTCCTGCCAGACCATTGACACGACTAGACCAAGAGTTAGAAGGTCATAAATATATGAAATTTAAAATTTGGAATTTTATAAATTTAATTTTTTTATAATTTGAAGGATTTTAATTTAAAAGAAATAATTTGAATTTTATTAGTAAGAATATAATGCTAATTTTAAAGCAAGTTCTTTTAATAATAATGAGCCATCTGAGAAATATTTTATGCTTAGATAACGACTATGAATAAAGGTATTTTGAAGTTTTGTTATAACAAACCTTCCCTATCAGCTTCTTTTCTTAAGACTTGCGTCTTGATTGTTGTATATAAAAAGCAAGATGTACTTCATCCATATTTATAGTATTATTTAGTGGTCTTCAACCCGTTCAAAGAGATTCAGCTTCTACTGTCAGAAAATCAATGGATGATATTGCATCTTCGCTATTGAAAACATCGAAACAAAGCTTTAACATAATTTTTTAAATCCAGTTTCAGAAAATGTTGACTTAAGAGTATATTTTCTGGCATTAAGCGAATTTTAAGTTCTATGGTAATTTTAATTGTTCACTCTGCACGATTTATTTTAGTTTCTCTGATATTTTTTCCTTATTTTCGCATGACTGGGATTTTTCTTTAGCTATTTTTGAGTCACTATGGATGGACTTTATTCATTATAATTACAAAAAGAAAATTAGAGGCTTTGTGAAATAACAATTTATTAAAATAAATATGATAAGTGAAGTCTTTATAACTTGATTAATATGGAAAATAAATTTTATTCGAAAAAATAAGATTAAGTGTTCAATAGCCCAGAACAGCCCGTATCGTTATTTTCAATTGTTATTTGTACTGTTTTAAATTCGATACAATAGAATTCAAAGATTCAGAATATAAAAACCCTAGAGAAACTGGATCTGTAATTCTGAATAAAATAAATTGTGAAGAAACATAAAAATGGAAATAAGTCAAATCGAAAAATGGATTATAATTAAATATTTTCATTTTCTCCAATAATCTTGCTTCTTTTTAGTGACTGTTGACTCCATTATTATAAAGCGTTTCTTGGTTGATAAAAAGGCTTTATGAAATAAAATTATATTAAACAATTATTTATATTTATTAATGCATATTTGATCTTATACAAATATTTCTACCCTTAATCATCTGACAAATACCATAGATATTTTATTTTGTTAAGTCTGCTGCTTTCCTTATTAGAAAATATATTGTTAACATAAGTAACTAATGAAAGTTTTCGATTATTTTCTAAAAAATTCTCTTAGCACACTAAAATAATGATAATTACTTCACAATTTTTCGACCGGTAAATTTAATTGCATTAAATGATATAGTTAACCCCCTAAACGAACGTTTGAGTGTGGTCTCAACTAGCGAAAATCAAGCTTTCAAGATCAAATTAAGACCTCAGATTCAGAAACCACATCTTTATTCTCAAGTATTGCTAGCATGCAAATTGTTTTGCTCAAATTGTTGTGCATTTTTCTCTTAAAAACGTTAAAACAAATTTATTTGTTTATGAATTTGATATCCGTAGTTGTATTGGATATCGCTCAACAAGCTTAATAAAGATAATTTTTAATTAAAAATATTCACGAAAAACCATTGGAAAAATACGTTATAAAAATCTTATCTTTTACCTGATATTTCTAGTGGCCCCCGCAGAATTAAAAGACGTTTTTTCTTCCATTTGTTCCAAATCTAAAAAAAATATTAATTTTATTAAATTGTTTACTAATTTCATGAAACTAAAAATGGTTATTTTTATGTATATGAATTTTACAAAACTTTTCTTATATGTTATAATATAATAAACTATATATTAAATTGTGATTTTTATTATTGTTATTTCTATTTTTGTACGAATAAGATTAATCTCTAAAGTATTATTATTGTGTTTTCAAAACATCCAAAGATTATTCATTTATATTTATGTTATATACATAAGCATGTATTTGTTAATTTCAATAATAAATTACGTTTGTTGATTGATAGTACAACTTGTAATAGTTATGCATGTCAGTTCATTAAATGTTAATTTTTTATAATAATATATTTTATGTAATAGAGTATGCATTGATCAGCAGGGATCAGAATATATAAATGAAATGTAATATACGATCAATAACAATTCACATAATTATCACCAATACAAAAGTCTCTAAACAATTTACGACTCATTTCTTCTGATTCTATTGTATCTTTATTTTATTAATTCTTCATTTCAACATTTATTACATTAAAAGAATTTTAGCATATTCGTGGTTTGGTTTTGATCTCATCATAGAAAATATAAAGAAATATAAATAATAAATAAAATTAATTTATCATCTAATATTATATTTCTATATAAAAAAATAAATAACAATAAAAAATAATTTTGATAGTCAAATTCATAACTTTGATTTTAATTTTTAAAAGTTGTCTTTCGTTAAATAAAATTTTAATAATAAATATTGGTTGATTACGGTTAAAACCACGGTAAATTGAGTGAGACAGATGCAATGTCAGTTGTTGTAATGTGCCGTCACCGTCACAAAGAATCTCATATTAATATATTCAAACTTGACACAAATAATTTAGTCTCAAGTTGTGTTCATTTGTCCATCTCGTTTAATCTTTTCTTTCCTTTTACTAGATTACAATTTCAAATATTTAAATTAATTTTCACTCATAATGTTTTACGGAACAATGTATATTATTTTTCTATAATATATTTTTTAATAATTTTTAAAAATTTACAAAAAAAAACATAAAATCAGAAAAAATCGTACAAAAATATAAACCTAAAAATACAAAATATATATTTAAATTAGTGATTGGTGATCATATTTTCAAAAATAAATATTATCAATAATATCAAATTAGCATTCATAAGACTAGTTAATAATGAAAAATATTTAAAGTTAACAAAAAAGATTGTATTAACCAGTCATCAATTCGTCTAAGTCTCTCCGTGTCGGAGAAAGATCAACATCATTCAACGTGATATCCGAATTTGAATGATCGAATTTATCACCCGAATAACCCTCATTTGAAAATGACTAAAATGACAAGAAAAGTTTAATATTAAATACAAAATCTACAAAAGAATCGATACAGTTCCTTGTGACGATCGTTTTTTGTTGAACATTCAAATCGTTCGGTTATTCAAAAAGTTAATAATGACCTTATCGATAATTTTGATGTAGTAAAACAAATACATTATTTCGAATAATGTGTTTCAGTTGAAATATATGATAAAAATCGAATAAAAATTCAAACTAATATTTAATTTTTATTATATTTTATTTTATTAGTAATTTTTATTATTTTGATTTATGTAAAAGAAACATTTTTTTAAATACTTTAAATATCATTGTTTATGAAACATATTTATCAGTTAGATTTGTGACTATAAAAATCAATTTCAAATCACGAATCAATCTGTCTTTTATCGAATTGATTGTATTCCAAATTAATATATTCCATTAAAAGTAATGTAAAAACAATTAATCCGTACTCGAGTAGAAGAAAAACTTATATAGATAGTATATCTCCTTTAATGGAGTTCTAAAAGTAATAACACGCAAATAAATAATTTAATGTTATTATAAATTTTTAAATTCAAACCTTGCCTAATACTAAAATTAACATGATAAAATGAAAAAATATACTTTCTTCCAAAATAAGAATTTAATATTATTTCTTCTAATGGATTCTTAATGAAATTAAATGTAGTTATTCATTTTTAAATTATAAGTGGGTAAAAGGATATCTAGTATACACCTGATGAATGATATTTATTGCAATTGTTTTTGTAGTAAATAAATACAGTTTTATAAGAATTGTTAATTCAGATTTTTACCGGTTAATAATTAATTTTAAGGTTTCATTACGGTTGTCATATTAAATAATTTTTGGATTTATTCCATTTTTTGGATTTCCTCCATCATTTCAAATTTGTGTCGATTCGTAATGACCACATATTATTTTGTAATTCTTATATTTTCTTTGTAAAGTATATAATTTAATTTTTTATTAATTTTTAGAGATAAAAAATGAAATACATAATATAAATCTAAAGCTAAATAAAGATGTGTTAAAATAAATCTATTTATTAGGTTTTTGCAAAAGCAATGCAGGTTTTTGAACCTAACCTTTAAACAAATGTAACTCAGCACAGAATAAACTTTATTAATCAAAATGAAAATCCATCAGAATCAATATATTTTGACAACGAGAAACAAGTTTTATTGACGCCCCTAGAGTAGAACTCCTGAGTTCTGAATGTTATGAAAACGTTAAAGGCATCTTTGGTGTCGTCTTGGTTTTGAAAGCATTTTTCCTTGTGGAAGTTGTCAGGATGCTTGAAAAAATGATAGTCGTTGAGTGAGAGGTCCGGTGAGTTACTAGATGAAGCAGAGTTTCGCAGACCAATTCGTTTAGCTTTTGTAGAGTCGGTTTTGCGATGTGTGGTCGAGCGTTGTCGTGGAAGAGAATTGACCTCTACATATTGACCAATCTCGGGCACATACATCGGAGCTCGTGATGCATTTTGTCAATTTGTTGACAGAACATATCTGCGGTGATCGTTTCACCCGTATTCAGAGAGCTGTGATGGATGAGACCGGATGTATATCAACATGACATTTATTTTTTTGTGTATTAATTTTGAATTTTCATTTTAACAATTGTAGAAAATTATTATTATCCTTTTTTGTTTTAATCAAGCACTTTCTAAACGCCTTTTCAAATTCGTAAGTTACACATTTACAATTAACTTAATTATTAGAATTTTTATTTCTTGATTTTAATCACAGAAAAAAGTAAAAAAAATCCATATAAGACACCTGTCAAAAGAACATTCTGGGAATATTAAAGTCGCACAAAAGGCGGAGTTTATGGATTATTCAAAGTAAAATATTGCGCAAAAAGGACTAAAACCAGTGGCAGATGCACTAGAAAATTACATAGTCATTTAAAAAAAAACACTAAATCAATTTACTAGACACAAATAAGAGTGCAACTACAAATAACCCCATCTGAATGATAAGAAAAATCTCGGTATTGTTAAAAAGCCAGATATAAGAGTATTTCATGAAAATAAAACTGATAATTCATATGAAGCAACCGTTGCCCGAATGACAAGTCTGGATGGAATACCATTCGGAACATTCACTGAGTCAGTAGACTTAAAAATGCTTTTACTTAATTCTGGATATCCTAATACTCAATCAAATACAAGTATAAAGAATATTGTAATTCAATTTTATATAAAGATCGTAATAATAATGAAAAATGAATTTAAAAGATGTATTAATTTAGGTGAAAGGTTTAGTGCATGTTTCGATGAATGGACGTCCAAAAGAAGTCGTAAATACATGAATGTAACTTTGTTAAATGAACCTAATAAGTTTTTACCAGAAGAACTGTGCGCAGCGACCTAGTAGTGGTAGTGTACCGGTTGCTTTTTTGAACACGACAGTAGTACTTTTTCATTAGGTAACATTAGTCATAACTGAAAAGATCTAATAATTAAAATTTATTAAAACTTGATTTTTTTCATATTAAATTCATATTAAATACATATTTTTTTCATATTTTAATATTTTAAATACATATTTTTTCATTATTGAATTAAAAAAATTGTCGAATTCGGAAAATATTTTGCCTAATTCTACCTAGTTTTGCAAATGAGTTGCCGAATACATGAATTCGGCAATTACACGAATTTGGTATAACAGATCATACTTACTACTGCTAAACATTATATAAAGAAAATTATCAAGGACCAAAACGATGGTACCAAAACGGCGAGACATAAACGATTTGTACCCCCTAACATCCAAGTACTCAATTAATTAGACTTCCGCGTGGGGAGCTATATAGAAAGAAAAAGATACGCTTTCATACGTTTACTCTTTAATAATTTAGTAAATTTATGTTATTGTACTGTAATATTGCTATAATTCTCTCCTCAATACCTTATTCTCTCTATACCATAAATGAAAATAAAACATTTTTAAATATTATTTCATCCTGATATTTTAAACTTGTTTGTAGCAAGTTACATATAATTAAAAATTATATTTACATATGTCTATTCGAATGACTTAAGTAAATAACAAATATATTGTAAAAGACACTGAGCAAATATAGATAAGTCTAGTCGAATCTAAATAAATGGTTATTAATCAAAAAAGTTTAAGAAATTGAATATTTTAAATATCCTTATCAAAATTTTGTTGTATACACATCTATTTAAATAACTGATTTATATAGATAGCAAAAACCTGATATTTATCAATTTAAAACTTTTAATTATCATTCACACCACTTTAATACTACCAATATTTTAATAAATACTCTTCTTGCGTGTTCTAAACCATTCACAATATGGAAATTTAAGTTAATGATACACATGTTAACTTAATTCGCATGTGAAACACTATATATATTAGATTTTTAACAATTAAGATTATTGTACAAACGGATCACTCGACAACGTTATTGAGTGTGTTTAGATGACACAATTATGCATTGAATTTGTATGTATCTTAAATTATTTGAATGCTGGGAGAAGTGCATAGAAACTACAGTTCCTATGTTTTACAATAATGATTCTTTGGCCTAATTATTTCAGAGATAAACATCATGTTTGCTGTTCTTTACCTACTGGTTTTTTCGAATACTTCGAACAGATTAGTGTCTAAATTGAGAAAGTTTTAAAATGTTTTAAGTTCTTCAAAATTCTGAGTTGTGATTCTTGGTCCATAAATATGTTAACATATTTAAATAGAATAAGCAAATTAGTTAATATTTAATTATTTAAATTTTTATCAGATATATGTAATGTACAAATATTGTTCAGTTTAAATAACAACATTGTCTATTAAAAGCTAACGTTGGCCAAAAATGATATCCATGTGATCAATAATGACAATATTTGTTTTGAAATGATCTTTGCACTTTTAATTAATTTCAAATTTGTTTATTTAACTTTTTTATTTTATTCGTATCTTTAATTAATATTACTCACCCTTAGCATTTTGATCATTTGTATTTTTTGGTTGTTTTTATCAACCCATATGTTGAGGTATCTACGGTTTATGAGGCTGTGTTTGGTGGTTAGTGAAGATTTAGAAAGAAATGTAATTTCCCAACATTTTGGGGAAGATTTATTTTTATTGTGTCAACTCTGAACCCCCAGTTATTACAGATGAGAATCATTCATTTGGATTTATAACATCAACAATAACTTTACATCCCCATAGTGCTGCTGAGAAGCACATTTAATCTTATACATATATAAACAGTGGAGTATAATTACTAAAATAAAAAATTAAACTTAGTTTAAAAATTTAATGCTTGTATAAATGTTGAAAAATATTAAATTATATATATATATATATATATATATATATATAAATGTGAGAGAGAGAGATTAATCGAATTTAAAAAAAAAGGATTGCTGTTTTAATAAGACGTATCAGAGCAAAATATCCGTACAAATATTAAAAAATGAAAATTGAATATTGAATTTTTTTTTGTAATTTTATCATGTTGAAATTATCGAAAGATTTCAATAATTGAAAATAAAACATTTTTAAATATTATTTCATCCTGATATTTTAAACTTGTTTGCAGCAAGTTACATATAATTACAAATTATATTTACATATGTTTATCCGACTCACAATAACGACGATTCGTATATTTATCGTCATTGAGCGAGCAATTGAATGATGAGAATGGTATCGCGAATGAGTCGCAGCGGCTCTGCGAGCAAATCGTGTCGCTTATCGACCAAGACGAGCGAGATAAATTTGCCGCGCTCTGATGTCCAGCAAAAGAGCGGTAAACGGATTTCTGAAGAATATTTTATTTTCATCAACGATCTCGGTTTCGGATCGATAATAAATAAAAAGAACGAAATAATGCCGCACGCGTCACCACAAAAAGACGAATTCTTGCACTTCTCCGATGAAGAAATGGCGATTGATTTTTGTAAAGATGAAAGAGAAAGAGAAACGGCCCTCGTGAGGGCTACAATTATCGATTGTCAGAAAAAATGCAGCAACAATTGAAGCGGCCTTCTTTAGATCCATAAACTGAGATCATGAATAGAGAAATGCGCTTTCAAAATTTAAAGAAATTAAAAATCTAACGAGTGTCGGATCATGAGCACCTTCGGGTTCTGGAAACATATAACAGACATAAGATCCGATAGGTTAACTCAGCGTTCAAGGGATATGATAAAATATTTATTTCTCTTTTTATTACAAGTATATATATATATATATATATATATATATATATATATATATATATATATATATATATATATATATATAAATACTTATACTGTATTTGGTCTAGAGATTGTCCGACTTAAGGCCTTCAAATATTGCTTGGTCTACAAAAAAACCATACAATTGCAGTCTTTTTCCAATTTGATATTCGAATTAAATAAAATAGATAAAAATATATCTCGATTGTTCAATCTGATATTCTATTTAAAGTAGTCCTAACACTTACACAACACACCCTAAAATCGGATAACTGTGTCTACAAACTTCAGAAATTTTATCGTATTCTATTCTATTAGCGGGTTTTCTGTCTTTGGATTTTATCAACTAAAGACCACTACGTAGATCTTGTCATGAAAGCAATTCGTTTATTTTAATATATAATCAATATTATTCAGAGATATGTACCGATATATTTACAGAATAACTAATTATAGAATGATATAAGTTAGATTAATAAGTAAAGACTTAGTCATTGGAAAATCAAAAAATCTTGGATGTTTAAAAGGAGTTAAGTTTTTGCCCGTTAAATATCATTCAACCATTAAAGCTTGGATAGGATCAGATATTTTTGAAGCATTGATGCATCAGTTTGATCGTATCATAAAGCTTCATTAAGGAAAAGTTATTCTTTTTGTTGACAACAGTACTGTATACACAAGAATTGATGATTTGACACATACTCGTTTAGTTTTTTTATAAGCTAACGAACATTTCAGCTGCAGCCGTGTGATGCAGCTGAATAATTTAAATGTAAAATTCTATATTTAAGAATCTCAAAAACAGAGTTCATAATAACGTGCAATAAAAAAAACAAACATGGATTTTCCCGAAACAATTTCATAATTGTCAAAAAGATTAACTCATCTTATAAATAAGGAAAACTTAATATTGAATTAGAATGTGAAATCAAAGACATTGGCACGAATGTACTGGAAAACATTATTAATAACTTGATTCCCGAATTCAAATATTCTTATCTAAAATTTTCTACTTTTTATACATTTTGTAATTAACCCAATTTTCAAGTACATACATGTCAATAAAGTTAATCATACATATTATAATCAACATATATATGCAAATGTCGAGTACCGTTATTTATTATTTATATAAAAATACCACCCACAAAACAGAAAATAAGTAATTTCAATACCAATTATATTTATTAAAAACATTTGAAAAAAATATTTATTTCGAAAAAAAGCTATTTGAATTTTTTTAATTTATTACTTAATTATCGAAATTAAATATTCTCTCAAAATTTACTAATGATATGATTTAATATTATTTTAGAATAAACTCATTAATTTAAATGATATTCAAAATTTAAATTTGACATTTGTTTTACTGTGGTAAAAATTTATTTTACACAAATTAGAATTGTTTAAAATTTGAAATTTTCTAATCCGACTTTTAAAATAGAATTTTGATCAGAGAATCATGAAAAAAAGAATGAAAGAAAGAATGGGAATTGCGACAAGAAATTTGAAGGTAAAATTAGTTAATCGTAAATTTATATTTTATGAGGAGAATCGTGAAACTCCTTAGACAAAAACGGATGTTGAAAGAGATCGCATTACAACAATTAATATACTTTTTCTGAAGGATTTAGAAGAATTTTAAAATAAGTTTTACAAAGCAAACATACAAAATTTCAATTATCCTGATTATGATTACCTAATTTGCATTACACGTTCTTTTGTAATAATCAAAGAATGAAAATCATTTTATTTTCCTATTTGTTATTATTTTCGTTACTTTTTATTTAAAATTAATAAAAATTGATCCCATTTTTGAATTAATATAACTTGAAATTTCATTCTAAAACTAATCAGGAATTTTACTAGATAAGAATTATGACTATTTAAGCTGCCTTAAATGGTAAGACAATTGTATGAATTTATTCTGCATATTTAAATGGGGGTGCGTTTAATCAAAAGGGTACACTAATTCGATAAAATACGGTAAATTAAATAAAAATTGATAAAAATAAAATTGAAAATAATAAAAAACATAAAACTGAATGATGCCCAACAAAACTTTTAATGTCAATGGGTTTGTTTGTTCAGGTGAGAAACAAAGTAAGGAGTGGTTGACTGTTATGGTGGTGACAAACATGGATGGTAAAAATAAACGAAAATTGCTAGTCATTGGAAAATCAACCAATTCTGTATGTTTAAAATGAGTTAAGTTTTTGCCCGTTGAATATCATTCAAACAGTAAGGCTTGGATGGGACCAGATATTTTTGAAGCATCGATGCATCAGTTTGATCGTAGCATAAAGCTTCAGTAACGAAAAGTTATTCTTTTCGTCAGCAACTGCGCTGCTCGCGCAAAAATTGATGATTTGACACATACTCGTTTAGTTTTTTTGCTAGCTAACGCAAAATTTCAGCTGTGATGCAGCTGAATAATTTAAAATTTAAAAGGGCATTACCCAAAAAAATTCTTTTGCAAAAGATTATTTTGGCTCATGATTCATGCGAGATTCCTAACATTTATATTAAAAATGCAATTGACATTTTGAATTACTCGTGGTCTAATGTTGCATCATTGACCATTAGTAATTGTCTGATGAAATGCTGGCTTCGAAAATGTAGGTGGACAGCAACTGAAACTCAGACTATTATATCAGCTGAAACTGCCAACCAATATCAAACTACAGTATTTACTCCATCAACCACCAACTCTACCAACCGCCATTTTCTCTCAATCGCCATGATTTTATAAAATCTCATGTA
>MQRK01219530.1:26271-37562 GCA_001938485.1 Girardia tigrina
CCGCCAATTTCTCTCAGCCGCCATTTTTTTTCTTAACCTCATGAATCAGGGGATACAAAATTGACTTTTTTTCAGATTTAAAAAGGATAATTTTAGAAAGTGTTTAATTTAGAAAAATACATGCTTTAAATATCAATTATTGTTTAAATATCAATTATTGGCGAATTTAAAAATCAAGGAAATTGATAAAATTGACCATAACATATCCAAAAGAAAATGTGTCAGACTTACAGTCAGTGAAAAAATCGAAATTGTACGGTATTGTGAAGTAAATCCACACGTAACAGACAATCAAATTGCGTCCATATTTGAGCATAAATGTAAAAAACAAGTTTCTCGAAAGACCATAAATGATTTAAGAAGAAAGAAAGACGATTTATTAAAAAATTTGAATTTAGAATCAAAGGATAAATATCGCAATCGATCGCAAAGACTCAAAATAGGATGGCTGCTAAAATTCAAAGCAAGACATGAACTTAAGCTGAGGAAGTTACATGGGGAATCTTTTACAACAGCACTTCCAAATAATGAAGATTTTTTAAATGTTTTAAATAGTAAAATTCGTTTTATGGTCCGGATAATGTGTACAATGCCGATGAAACTGGCATTTTTTATAAACTCATTCCTTCTAAAACTTTGTGTAAAAATGTGAGAAGCAGGTATAAAATATTGAAAGGTAGAATATCTGTTCTTTTGTGTACAAATATGACGGGAAACAATAAGCCAAAACCTGTAGTCATCGGGAAATTTAAAAAACCACGTTGATTTAAGCAATTTCCTTTTGAGAAATATGTAAAATATGTAAATTCATCCAGAGCTTGGATGACAGCCGCAATTTTTAACAAATGGCTGTTGGAATGGGATTTGGAACTTTGGAAGACAAGAACAAAAATTTTATTGGTTATTGATAATTGTCCGTCCCATCGTGTTGATATTGATTTAAAATTCATAAAAATTTTGTTTTTGCCAGCAAATTTAACAGCAACGCTACAGCCGTTAGATCAAGGAGTAATAAAGTGTTTGAAATCAATTTTTACTAATAAAAAATTGTCCGATATTATTGAAAAAGTTGAAAGTGGATGTAATGTTTTTGATTCTTAAAAGAAACTTACAATAAAAGACGTAGTAGTTTGGATAAGTTTTGCTTGGCATGAATTAACAACTTCGACAATTGCAAATTGTTTTAAACATGCTAATTGGTATTGGGAAACAAAAGATATAGAAATAAATGATCAATACGAAGTTGATGTATTTGATGAATTTATACTGAAAACCAATATCTTGGATCCTATTGATCAAAAAGAGTTTAACGAACTGGATTTTGATGAAACAGACGTGATTTTGAGCATTGCAGACGAAGAAAACAATATTTCTCTTGATAATAGTATAAATGGTGAAGTTTATGATACAGTTTATGATGAAGAAGATCAAGAAATAATTGAAAAAAAGTTACTAAAAAGGAAGTATGCAGTGCTTTTCAAGTGATAAAAGACTATTGTAATCAAGAAGGACTCTTTGACCCAAATGCAGCGATTGGTATTAATGAAATTAGTAAGGCTTTAAAAAATAGTAAGAAAAAATCAACGTTGGATGATTGGTTAATTAAAAAATAAACTTTGTCTTTTATTTTATTTTCTTTATTTTCTCTCAACCGCCACATTTTTGTGAAGTCCCGTTTTTGGCGGATAAGAGAGTAGACACTGTATACGTATCATCAATGGACTATCATTTTGAAAGAATGCAGGCTTATCTTCAAATTACAAGTTCAGATTGTCAATTATGACAAATCAAATCTTTTTGGCATGTGATGATACTTGGTATGGTGATTGACTTGCCAATAGCTTATAAGCTTATACTATATAAACTTATCCATCCACTGAAGATGAAATCATATCACAGGTCACTTGTGCACCAAAAATGAAACCAAATTTCAGGAGGACAATGATGATTCTGTCGAAATTACTATTCCTTCCACAAAAGTTGTTTCACATTCCATCGAAATAATTAGAAACTGGATCCAACTTACATATTTTTGTGTGACACGATTCTTGTGAATGACTATTTTTGTAAATTAAATAAAAATTTAATCGATTTTATTAAGAACACAATTTCGATTTGCAATACATTTATTTATATCATAATTTAAATTGCCACCAGGACAATTGGCCTCGAAAATTCCGTAGCTAGTCGTTGTTCATGATTGATAAATTTTAATTCTTTTTCTAAACGTCTAAATATTCAAACAAATTTAAATTACAATTTAATTTAAAATATCGATTACAAAATAATTTACAATTTAAATTAAAAAATAATATTAATTATTAAAAAAAAATTTTAACATATTGTTTATGATATATTAATTTAATTTTAAAGTTGTTATATACATTTTTAAATTGTCTAAATAATCCGACGTTTTAAAAACATTTGAAATGTCAATCTTCCATCTAGGTGGGAGAAACACAATCTTAAAACAACATTAAAAAAATATACAATAAACACCATTCAAAAATATTGCTCATAGACTTAACTAATCATTTTTTAAGAAAACAACAGTTTATGTAATTCGACTTATTCGAAACTGAAGCTTACCCATGTTCGACTTAAGAAAACTAAAACTATTGAATAATTCTGAATATTATTTGGGTCTTCTGAAATACATTGACTTAGTCAGAAATTCGAGTTAACCTATTTCAAGATAAGAGGAGTGCACTGTATATAAATTTTCATTAAATTTTTAATGAATTCGTTAGATCCTAAAGTTACTTTTACAGTTGAATGAAAAAAAGTAGTCTCAGCTTTCTGAATCTTTTGGTTGAAAAAATTTCCTTTGTTAAGAGACTGGAATTTATAGAAACCAACCTGATATATGTTAATATACTTCAATGGACAGTTTTTGTGAACCAAAATATAAAAGAAACAAGATTAAAGGCTTAATTTATTTCTCTTGGTCGTTGTCTTCAATTTTTCTTTAATCTTGAGGAAATGTTAATAAACTAAGTTCATTGTTAAATTAAAATGGTTATTATAAATCGTTTCTTGAAAAAATAATAAAGGAAACAGTGAATAAGATACTTTTGAAAGATAGTTCGAAAAATTAGCTTTTTTGTTTTTCTTGATGTTCAAAGAAAGAAACTGAAGTATCAGGTTGTCAAGTATGAAATTTGTTTACACAATTACAATACATTCAAATAGTTATAATTTGACAACGACTTAACATTTTGTTTCTAAGTTTTTGTGTTTGTTGGCTACATATCTTGGGCTATTGAACACATCAATAAAAAATAAATTAAAATTATTGATAACTTGTTTTAATAATCAGTATTTTAAAAATAGAAAGGTAGAAACTCGAAATATTAGTTCGGGTTCCTGCGTTGAACCTCAGCATCAGAAACCATCGAAACATCAATAATTTATTTTGATACAATGTAGATCGTCTCAAGTTTGGTTCAAGAAATTCGTGAAAAGTAATTTTAACCTCAATAATGAGTCTTGGGGTAGCCCAGTGTTGCATCCCGAAACCACAACAAAAATCAAAATTCCAAATTTAAACGACTTTTAAAGATGGACAAAACAATTTTATAATATACATTTTTGCTGTTAAAAAAATCGTGATAAAAAAATACTTTGTTTGTGCTTAATAATTAATATCCTTTTAATAATTAAACTTTGTTTGTTTAAAGCAATAAATTTTTCAACGCGCTTTTGACTTTTAAACTTCTTTGAATAAAAAAATAAAAAATGGAGACGATGTTGAACAACCGAGCGACACGGACTGAGAACAGACCGACCCGACATTCTAATTTTAAATAGTTCTTCCGTGAGTAAATAAGTACTGGAAATCATCAGGTCAACTATATTTTAATATCACCAGGTCCCTCGTTCGTTCTAGGAGCCTCCACAAAACTTCATCATCAAAAACCCATTTATCATACTCAGGAATGCAAATTATTATTTAAATGGCGTCAACAAACTGCAGCTCAAATGGTGAAAGTGTGTTAATAGTGTGGGTGCATACTTTGAAGAATTACAAAAGTATTTTTATTGGTAAATTATGAATAAACTTTGACTTTAATTCTATAAACTTCATAATTGACGACCTAGTCACAGATAATATTAATATGCTAAAATATTACTCTATCGTTCCGTACTTTACAAGGTAACGAAGACATATTATAAAGATAACAATTGACATTGTTTTGAGTTTGATTCTGACAGGAATATTTTAAATTTGGTATGTTGAGTTTAGTATTTGGAAATGTGCTCCGCCCACCCAGATGGAAAATTGGTATTTTGGATGTTCGTGATGAATAGTTATTCGAGCATAGTTTGCATTTTAAATTACAATACAAGATATTAAAAAACTTTTAAAATATTTTAATATTTTTTAAATATTTTAAATTTTCGATAAAATTATTAACGAAATTATAAAAGTAGAATTTTAAAATCTGAAAATCATTTAAAATGAAGATTTGTTCGAATAATAGTTTATTAACAAGACAGTAACAACAATTCATCAATTTAGAGAGATGTCAAATTAGGAAAGCTTGGCTCTGAATTATACAAAAAACAATTCAAATTGTGATAATAATAAATCTGTAAAAGCCCATATTGGTGTACTTAATATATGTGATGACTAAAATTTTGTTGATTCTTGAGTATGAGAAGTTTCATGTCAAAGATTAGCTTTTGGTTCGCCGTTAATTTTTATCTTTATCATATGTCTCCGCTACCTCGTAAAGTACAGAAAGATATAGTAAACACACTATTTTCTTAAACGGCGATCGACAGCTTTTAGCGGTTTGGTTTGTGAGAATGTAATTGATCGCGTTTAGTGTATTTTTGCCTAAATTTTAAGAAAAATGAAATAAATTTCTTTTAATCCAATGATTTATTTTTAAAATGTTATTTAAATGTTTTATAGTCCCATACCATGGGTTAATTTTTTACATGATGTAAATTAACCCGATGATGAGATTGCTTTCTGGAAACACATCTTATTTTTATCCCTTGTTTATAAAGTTAATATAAAAATATTTGTTCTTTCACATAGTTGCAGTTATTTAAATTTTAAATTATACAAGATTAATAAGTAGCAAATGACATGTTTGAAAAATTATTATAAATATATAAATTATTATTATTATTAATATAAAATCATATTATTAAATCATATCTGGAGAGTCTTTATTAATTAATCATCATATTTATAATTAATCATTGATTAATATTTAAAATATGCAAGGAGATTAGATCTCAATATTAAATATATTAAATGAAGTTTATTATTATTATTGTAATAAAACGAATAAACAAAATGAATACTTTAGATTATTTTCTACTATTTTTCTTATTAATTTTTACTTTTAATAGTGATAAGGATTAAAGATTATAGAAATATTATAGTGCCTTTATCTGAAATCTATTAAAACTTGTATTATTTTAAGGAACATATTGGGGACGACTTGTTGAAGAATTGTTTGATGGGAAATGGCATATTTCACGTTTATTGGGGTACCGCTCCCACTGGAAGACCCCATATTGCATATTTTCTACCAATGTCAAAAATCGCAGATTTTCTTAAATCTGGTTGTGAAGTTACAATTCTGTTCGCCGATTTACATGCTTTCTTGGACGATATGAAGACTCCTTGGGAGGTTCTGGACAAACGTACCGAATATTATGAAATAATAATCAAAGGGGTGTTGAAAGCACTCAGTGTTGACTTGAATAAACTGAAGTTCATTCGCGGTACTGATTTTCAGTTGAGTGTGGGCTATACAGCTTCTGTCTTCAAAATTATCGAGTTAACATCAGTTCATGATGCTATTAAGGCTGGTACAGATGTTGTGAAACAAAATTTAGATCCGTGTATCAACAGTCTCATTTATCCATTGCTACAGAGTCTTGATGAAGAATTTCTTGGAGTAGACGCTCAATTTGGAGGATATGATCAGAGAAAAATATTTATGTATGCAAGAGAGGTAACTATAAAAAATTATATTTTTATTTAATAATAATGTTGAATGCAAGTCAGGGACGGATTAAGAGGAAGGGCGATCGATGCGATCACCCTCCTTTAGAAAACATATAAATGAGTTTGTATAAATAAATAAAAAAAGTTAAACTGAGTTATTGTACGTACCGTTTCTTATTAACTGATAAAATTTAAAACTATAATTTTTACTATTTGGAAGTTTTAACTAGCAACAAAGATATATTTTGAGATTAGTATTTACAAGATTGAACATATTTCTCAGTTGTAATTATATATAAAGATAAAAAACATCTGTTTCTGTTACTTTTTTGCAAGAAATTTAAAAAAAAATTTTGAATATGATTACTTAAAAACTAAATGATAAAAAAAGATGCTATATTAATGTATTTCTTAACAGTTTATATATTTATAATAAAAATATACTTATAAAATTAGAGAAAAAAATTTCAA
The DNA here is from genome assembly GCA_001938485.1 of Girardia tigrina. Lineage (NCBI taxonomy): Eukaryota > Metazoa > Platyhelminthes > Tricladida > Dugesiidae > Girardia > Girardia tigrina. Next base: position 32,717 of record MQRK01219530.1, read on the forward strand.
ATATTTGAAAGCAAATTTATAAAATTACAATCATATGTATATTAGGTTGGTTTCTGTTATGATTCAATTCTTTCATAATAACTCCAAAGTAAAAATCACAAATATTTATTATTATTAACATCTTACATTTGCCCAGACTGGACTTTTTTTCTAATTGCTTGCTGGTAGTTTTTTTGTGCAGCAGCACGGGTCACCAGTCGGTGCTCACTGCATGTAAGATCAATACTTGAGTTCGTACAAGCACATCTAACACATATATGAGTGTGTCGTAAAACTCTAGAATTAACTCCCAATTCTTCTACAGACTCATCATCGTCAAAGACAGCTCTTTCTTGGAGCAGAAGAGTATCTCTTGGATTGTATTTAGGATCACGAAACTCAGATAAGTCGAGGGCATCACGTCCATCACATAAAGCTTTCCACATTCTTACAAACCCTTGGATGTTTGATCAGACAGGGGCAATTACAATGGCCTTTTCTCTGTGTGATAGGAAAACTGCATCTAGTGGCTTACTATTGGCAGGGATCCATGTACCAAGAGTGCCTACGACAAATGTGTAAAGCAAAACTGTGTGATTACGGTATTTATCTTTAATTCAATTGTGTAGCGGTTTGTACTTATCCAAGTTGTTCCTGTTCGCATTGTCCAAGTTCTCCTTCTCATCAAAGGGACACTTGACATCAATCAATACTATTCGCTTACGATTAGGAAAGAACACTTGCAAATCAACCCTCAGGGTTGAAAAAACAAAACTGTAGGTGATATTAACGTACAATTCAACATTACAATATTCTTGGATTTCAGTCTTTAAAACGTCAATCACCGTTTCATGTTGAGCATTTATATAAGCCTGAAGAGTACCGCTATTAGAAACAACATGATCCAAAGTTTCATTGTAGCCTTTACACCTACGACAAACAACAACTTCTTGGAAACGGCATTCAACTTTAAGCGTATAGCACCGGCTACGATGAAAAAATTCTCATTCAGAGTAGAAAAGACAAATATTGAAAACAACAACAGTTGAGAAACCAGAAAGATAGAGAAAAGGTGGAACGACCTGTACTTGTTTGCTTCTTCCAATAATGAAGATAGTGAAGAGAGACATTTTCGAAGAAATATAGGAATCTTATCCTTATCTTGGTATCTAATGGTAGAAGAAACATGATACGATTCATTCTATAAAAAGATGGAGATAATAAGAGATGGATAACTGTCATCCCATATTTCTCATGTAGAACATGGATGACATGTTGGAATTTATTCCACCAGGATCCAAAAGCCGATTGTTTATAACCCGTATTGATCCAGTCAAGAATACTTGCACGGCTCACCAGTTTTGAAGCTTGTCGCAAAGTAATTCGAGCAGCTTCTTCCATAAAGATATTCGGTGATGTTAGAAGGTAGTAAGAGTGCTAGATTGATTGCACAAGATAATCATTAAAAGTAAATGTAAGACCTACTCCCCATTAACTTTAAAAGAATATAGGTAAGTAGAAGCTGATACAGGAAGTCTTAACAGTTCTTTGTGCTTCATTATAACTAGAACATCCCAACCTGTTGTGAAAGCTTTTAAATCTGGAAATGGAATGTAAGTATTACTAAAGTAAAACACAATTTTGGGATGCGCAAAGGTCTGATAAGCATGAATTTTTTGAAAGGGAGATAGTGCAGAGTTCTTCAGAATCTCAAACTCATCTTGGCGATTGGAATTTCAAGCTTTCTAGAAGAAATAACACTTTAGTAAATATTTTATTAAATTCTATACTATTATTATGAAGTTTTTCCATAATTATGGGTATTATATTGTTAATATATTTAGATACATTTCAAAAGTCTAAGTTTTTCTTTTGAAATAATCTAGTTAATGGTAAAAAGGATCAAGTTATCAATTTGGTGATTGGAATGAAAAGCATTAAGAGCCGAAATTATCTTGATGCAGCTGAAACACGCTTCACCCATGTAGGGAGATTCGTTCACAGGAAGATCATACCTACAGGCAGAAGAAAAACAGAGAGAGACATGAAGAAGGATCCAGTGAAATCCGGAGACGAGAATAGGAGCAAATAGGTACGGTATATTGTCTGGTAATTCGTCGAAGAACTTCCTGTCTACAATAGCAGTGTGGGCCATCTCAGCGCTGATAGGAATAGATTGCGGATTGCACACCAAAGCACTGAGAAAGCAATCAAGGAATATTCCTCTGATATCTCAGAGAGATCAGGGATTCTGCTCGAAATACACGAGAAATTCGGAGCAAGGGGAGGTTTTTCATACCGTCAGGCTGAGTAACTGGAACTGCGTTCTGTCCCGATAGATTCAACTCGAAGAGTAATTTCTATAATAGTTGTTTGTATGACCAAATTGTTCTGAAGAATTGTCTCGGTTGACTTACAGCTTTAAGTAATCTCAGTAATTCATTACTTAACCATATTGTTCCTGGAGGCTCTGACATTGCAGCGGTTAGCAACCGTTTGACAGAAGTGTTCAAAGAACTTCCATTTGCTTTCACACTATTAATGATGAATCTAGAAATTAGAGATTGCCGAGTGTTTGGACCAGGAGTTGAAAGAATGAAGTCAGAGTCAGATACTGAAGAGTTTCGAAATGTGACCAAATGTTATTGATTGGAGTAGCGTTCGAAGAATTCAGACTAGCTTTTTGTAAAGTAGCAGTAGAAGCTTTGGGGTGAGAAAAGTAGGTGTAAAAGATGTCCAAAATTCAAAAAGAGAACTATTCATTATAATCACAAATTAAAACAAATCAAATATTTATTTTTTAATTAAAGTATTAATAATTAACATAATTATTAATTATTAAATTGTGATATTACAGTTTCAATCAAAATGTTTCGACATAACAATTTTACATTGACTATTTTAAATTTATTGTTTTAACATTAATGCATCAATAGCAAAACTTAAAATACATTCAAATATTAATTATATTAATCAATATTTTTATTCTATATTTTTAATTTGTTTAATTCTCATCGTGGTGTTCCAAAAACGACCGAAATAAAAAAAATATTTAATAAACAGTTGTTTAAATAATATATGTGTGAGGACACTTTTTAAAAAAATACAATTTAAAACATTGTAGTGAATTTATCTTACAATAAATTTCGGCTTTGTCATCGGTATTTCGACTTCGTTATTTTAGTTTTAATTAATAAACAAATAACAACGCGCAAAATCATGCGCCGTAACGGATATCTCCGTGCTACCACCGTCCGCAACAGAGCCGGAGAGACAGGTCAGGAAGCCATCATCGACTTGGTGAGACCTCAAAGCGTATCGACACGCTGACCGGTGGCAATCGGCCTCAACCGGTTCATGGCGCCCCCCGAACTGGCCGATCAATTCCACCATTCGGCATCTTCCCACACAAGTCAGAGGTGCTAGTCGCCGCCACTCAGTCCGGCAGTCAAATACAAAGAAAAATAAAATCATCACTGAATTCCGGGATCCCGGGATTTAATTCCCTAATAGAGATTTATATTTGTTAGGAAGTGAATCGCTAAAAATATTACTGATTTTATCCATTAGTGTTACATCACTTAAAAAAGCTTTTCTTTCTTGTGTCGACTAAAAATATATTTAAGAAATTGAATGGTAGAAGAAATGTTAACAGGATTAGCTTCACTTCATACACATCGAGGTATATAAGTTATTGGGTTGTTGCATAAGTTCCCGCCGTTTTTTAAACATTTATTTTCAAAGAAATCAAAGAATTTTAACAACCAAAATAATGATTCAGTTAATTATATATTTAATGAAATCATAAAATTTTAACAGCAAAATAATAACACTTCAATTATATACTCTCCTTCATTGTTCACAACTTCTTCCCATCTTTCCACCAGTTTGTTGAGCCAATTCTCAAGATGATCCTGATTTTCGAAGCTAAGACCCCTCATTTCATTTGAAAGGCAGCGGAAGAGATAGTAATCCGTCGGGTTGAGGTCTGGAGAATAAGAAGGATGATGAAGGACTTCCCAACCGAGCTCTTGAAGTGCCTTCTTGACAGTTTTTGCGGTGTGTGGTCGAGCATTTTCATGGAGGAGGATCACTTGGCCTTGTCGATCCGGTCTTTTTTGTTGAATTATCTCAGTGACTCGATGCAATTTGGCTTTATAGAGATTCTATTCTACTTTCATGTTCTTTCCAAGCATTTCCCAGTGGATTAGACCTTCCCAATCCCATCATACACAGGCTTAGGCTAAAGCTTTAAAAGTGATGTAACACTAATGGATAAAGTCATTAATATTTTTAGCGATTCACTTCTCCAGGACTAATCCACTATTTTCTTTACTTCATATTCACATAGATACATCATTTCTCGTCTCCAGTGACGATTCTGTATAAGAAACGTTGCCTGTGGCCATGGGTTCCTTGGTGTCGAGCGAGATTTTAAGCAGCAATGTAAAGCCACTTATCCTTCTGTTTTTGGGTGAGTTCGTGCGGGACCCAAGCTCCAAGCTTTTGAGTGAAACCCATCAACTGAAGATGGTGTGAAATTGTCGCAAAATCACAATTCATCTTTTCGGCCAATTCTCTTCAAGTCTGGCGACCATCTTCCTTCAAAAGATCCCCGAGTTGGTCCTCGTCCATCTCGACTGGTCTTCCAGAACGAGGAGCGTCGTTGAGGTCGAAATTATCGTGTTTGAACCTGGCAAACCAATCCCAAGCAGTTCTCTCAGCTATAGCGTCCTCTCCATACACGGCACAAATATCTCTGGTAGCTTCACTCGCTTTTTGACCTTGATTAAAGGCGAAAAGAAGGTGTCGAAAATGCGATTTTTTGTCGACTTGACAATCCATTTGACGGTTCTAAAAAAAGACA
>MQRK01219531.1:0-12017 GCA_001938485.1 Girardia tigrina
TTGTTAGACTAAATATTATTTTATTTGAAATTAATAATTTTACTAAAAGAATTATTTAAAAATTTTCCTTAATAAAATTTTATCAAAAATGTTCACATGTATTTTTCGGAACCCTAACACTACTACTAGGAAATCGAATCTATTGAGACGATGAATGCAGAGCAATTAATGTTAAGTCTTGACTCAAGATTGCTACCCGACGGAATGGCGATGTGGAAGAGTTCATTATCACATGTACAAGATACTTTAAGGTTTCAAAAATCAGAAGAGTTATCGAGATATCTTTGTGATAGCTTTGTGTCACCATAAGTTGTGTCAACATATGAAAATGTTAATCCAGAAATCAAAAAGAGTAAATCAAGGAGGAATGATATAAGGAAAGAGTTATAATATCACCAAACGGACGAATCAACGGAAAAATATTTTGTTAAAATAAAGCAACTGGCCTAAAATGTGATAAAACATACATTGAATCAAGAGGAAGTTGAGAAATGCTTCTTATTGTATTGTACAAATGATAAAAAGGTACAAAGGGAAAAAAGCAAGAATTTATCATAAAGGAAGAAATAAAAACAATATAGAAAAGTCAAACATGACAAACAGAGATGACGATATACTTAAGTCTAGGATAATAGTTAAAGTAGGAATAACAGAGATAGTATATGATAAGCTACGTGGATGACATATAACAGTAACGATTGAAAGAACAAAGATTGAATGTCTATTGAACACAGAAGCATTATTTATTTTAATTTCTGCAAAATTATGATCTAGTCTTAAGGAAGCAGCAGTTGAATGAAAAAATCAGAGATTAACAGCAGCAAACTATACACAAATTGGAGTAGAAGGAAAGATAGATATGATTTGCCTGATAAAACAGATTTTCAGAATTTAAATTATATATATATATATATTGAATTGTCATATTGAATAAATGAAATAGCTCTCTCTGATAGGTTAACCAATCAGAACGAACCTTGAGCCAGACATGATTTCAGCTCACTTTATTTTATTATCGATTTGTAAAATGTTTGTGGAACGATTGTAGTTATGAACAATTAAAGTTTTCTGAAATGTTGTTGTGATTTGATTCGAAACTTTTGATTTATAAAATAATATATCGAAGTGTTATTTTTTTTAATTTGAATTTCAAATTTTTGTGATTCAGATGTAAAAAAATGTTTTTATTTTAATCTACCAAATAAAATGGGCAAATCAAGAACACAAAATCCTCGATTCCAAAATCTGACACTGCCACCATCACTACCATCGTCTGGTCTTTGGAACAACCTGGCTATCGGGTGGAATAGACAGATTATAGAAAATGCCAATTTCGTAGTAGTAGAAGATTTTAAATTTATTAATTTGAAATTTCAAAAAAAACTTAATATTCTTTTGAAGAATTTAAAACAGAAGGATACATTATTTTTTATTGAGAAAGAAGCCTAATAATGAAACAGCTGTTAAGAATTATTGTAATGACTTTTCTAATTGATTCCTAGATGTTTGATTAACAATCTTAATGTTTTTATATACTCAAATTGATAAAAACCAATGTAACATTTATCTTAATTGGCTCATGTAACCTTTTTTCATTTTATTGCACCATTCGTGTTGATGGCGTTTATTATAAATCTACTGTGTATCTGCAAATTAAAAAAACATACTAATAATTTAATAAATATGATACATAAAGGTATTTTTTACAAAAAATGTTTTAAGACAACTTTATTTGAATGTCTATCCGTCGTGAATACGTTAGTTTAAGTAGAAAACCTGTTTCAAATTTTAAGTCATACTGGTGCTCTTCTAAACCTTGGTCTAGAGGTATTAAATTTCATTTGTCAATGTGTGAATGAATCTCGGTGTATGGCTATAATTATAGGTTTAGTGTTCAATTACAAATCTCTCTACGGCATCTATTTCTATTTTTGATTTCAATTCAACCTAAATGAAATTCTAGATTTATCATAATCTTGATGAGGAAGTGTAGCGCTGTTCAGACACTGATGTCTTGATTTTTAAAAAGTATATAAAATATATCATAAAATTTATCAAATGTTGGACTACTTTTTAAAGTTTTCTCTGTTAGCTAAAATCCATCAAATGTGTAATTGTATCCAATATTACATCTAAGCTTCGCAGCTGCGCTGTCGAGCATTAATTTCCACTTGCTTGCGCAGTTCATTAAAAAATAAAAATTATTTTCAAAATAGAAAATCCATTTGATGATTTTTTTTAATCTTCATAAACATTTTCATCAAAACATTTCTAAAATGTCAAAAACTTTACTATATTTTAAAAATTGCTAAACTATCAAAAATCTTATTTATTGAAATAACAAAAATCAAAAGTTTTACTTTAAATTAAAAGAAAATTTAAAAAAATTTTAAATATAAAAATATTTCGAATTTCTCCGGTTAAAAATGTAGAAATGTGGTACGTTTCAAGCTTCAAGTGCAGATGCTGACTTGTTTTCTGTTTGATAAATACAATTAAAAATAAATCACTTAATAATGTACTTATACCATTTGTTTCAAATTAAACAAATTTTTTATAAACCTTTTTTCAAAGAAAGAAAATTGCAATTAATAATTTATTTCTGGCCATATATCTAAAATGTCCCAAACAGTCACTTTCTGTTATTTGACTAACTTCATTCATAATCATTTCAGACAAATTAATGTTAATATTATTTGCCAATTTAGCTTGAATAATATAAAATTAATTTGTCTGAAATGATTATGAAGGAAGTTAGTCAAATAACAGAAAGTGACTGTTTGGGATACTTTAGATATATGGCCATAGATATTAAAAATTCGGCAGTTGGAAAACCTTACATTCATAAATAAAAATATATACTACCGGTATTGATTATGTAATCAATGCGTCATCAATAAATTATTTAAAAACCCTCAATGAAGTTGTCGAGAATGCATTTTTAACGTTAATTTTAGGATCCAAAGATCTTATACATAACGCTTCACATGTTACCCTCTCCCAATAATTCTTAAATTGAGTGCACAGAATTTTAAAGTTATGGATGTTTATGTCCTCTTTACAATGTTTACTATCCTTACAACTGTGTTCCTGGATTCTCTTACATAGATGACACGAAGTATATCCAATGTATGTATCATTACACCAATTACATGTATATTGGTGTATTTCCTTTTTAAAAAATCAGTTGCTCTGAAGATGACGGTTAATCCGTTGAAATTAATAAACGATTTCAATTGGCTTTTGAATTTTAATTTCAACGATTTCCATTTTTTTCAAATGCCAGCCACAAAGATTATGATGTTTTCTTTGGAAGGCTCTCCTCAATTGCATTTCTCGCCGACAAAGCCAAAAGTCCTCTGAAGAGTCAGTTTCCATTGAAGATGTCTGAGAAAAACCAGATTTAAAATAGACTGTAAATGATGTTTTAAAACCAATTATTTGAGACGTTTTCAATAATAACAACACTGTATAACTGCAATTTTGGTATGATATTAGGATATTGTTTTCATTCTTGTATCCTGATAAGAGAAACCAGAAGCAACTGTTATTTAGTCTTCAGCAATTTAAGGATGAAAAACAACCACAAGAGGCTCCGGACTCTACTTTTTCTTATACCAGCAAATTCTTCATCGATTTCATCAAGTTTGCTCCTTAGACCAACTGATTTCGTTATGTTATCGTTTACTACTTCAAGAATTTTAACTTTGTATCATACCACAGAGACTTGCGCTTTGTCGCTATAGTACAGTAAGAAGGAAAAGTTTTATATACATTTAGTTATAACAATATGTACAAGCGCACACCAAAAGAGGAGTAGAAGAAGGTTCTTAATGATGACTCTTCCAAACCCTCACAAGCTTATTACCACACTTAAGTACGATCGTGTACGTACTATTAACACATCTATGTTGAGCCTCTACCAAGTGTAGCAAACAATTAGGGAGTATATTTTAAGAGATCTTAATCCTCACGCAATAAGCGTGATAGTAATAAGCGACATACACAGAGCGAATTTATTATAGCCGATTACAATTATGACTTTTTTGCTTTAGCAATCAAAAAACCTTTTTATAATTACCGATTTTGTACTACAGCCCATTTTATATTAACTGATTGAAACACAAAACATTAGTCTAGTGTTGTATAAAAACATCAAAAACACATAAAGGGTACTAAAACGATTCTATTTTTTTACTATTCTGCGATACATTAATGTATTTAATTGCGTATTTCTTAACCATAAACTTTGGTTCTTTTCGGTATTCTAATAAATAAAATATATTTCTTTGGAAAACACAAAAAAATGATTTATTACTTATTATGTGCCTTTTATTTTGAAAAAAATTATTTAGACTTAAGTGACATATTGAATGAACCGGAAATAGATAAAGATAGTTCCGTTCTTTTGAAGCCAACGAATCCATCGAGCCCATCTGGCGATAACGTCCCGCGAGTAACGCAGTATGATGAAAAATCGAAAAAAGAATGTAAACTGAAATTAATTTTGGTTATAAAATATTATCAATAAATTTTTAGACATGTATGATATGAATGGACACCAACGATCCCCAAGTAGTTGTCAAAAAGAGCTTCCAGACATATTAATACCATTCTATAGGGTCTCTCCTACATGCAATCATGGAATACATGATAAGAAAGATAACGAAAAAATTTTTAACGATTCTCCAACTAATTTCAATATTGACAATGAAAATGATCATTATTCTAAATACGAAGATCATCAAAACTATCAATATTCTCCCTACTGTGATGTTAAAAATTATATTTTTGACAAAATTGAAACGGATAAAACATTTATAATGAATGAAAACTTTTATCAAAGTTTTAATGATCAAAAGATGAAAAACGAAAAGAATTTTGAGGAGAACGAGACAAACTATTTAGAAGTAGACATTGTTCCACCTGAAAAAGAAAGAAAAAAAGGCAGGAAATCAAAGGAAAGATCGCATCATTCATCTAAAAAGCATCGCTCTATACAAAAACGGAATTCTCAAATTATCAATGATATGATAATAGACAAAAATATATTAGAAAATGAACAAAAAAATAACGAAATAGATAGTTTTCATAAGATACATTTATCAGAAGAAATAAAAACAAAACCTCAAAATCCTGTCGGAAAGAATCATGGTCATATTTTTACATTTGAAAAAGAAAATGAAACAACACAAGATTCTGGCACGAAACCGATCAAATTAGAGCATATAAATTCTCTTAAATTAAAGGATAAAGATAAAAATAAAATAGCATATGAAGAGAACGTCCAAGCGGTTAGTATTGATAAAAACAAAGTAAAAGAACCCCCAGTTTTATTCAACCAATTTAAATATAACAAAAATAAAAGTAAAAACAAAATAAAATCTAATAGGTGCTACAGTACTTTAGACCACGGAGATGTTGCTAAAAGAATGGAAGAGTTATACGATGAAAAATTCATTAAAAAGGAAAGAAAACGTTCTGAGAAAACCTTACGGATTATGAAAAATCCATATAAGAATTTTTTAAATGAAGCAATAGAAAAATGTGCCATTCAAGAAATTGAGAATACTAAAAAGTCCAAAAAGAATAAAAATAAAACTTCCAATTCGAAATCGCCTAGAAAAATGAAAACCCTCGATCAAGATCTTGAAGGTGAATTAGAAACATTCAAAAAATCCAACAAAAAGAAGGAACCCTTAAAGGTAAGTAAACAAACCGAAAGTAAAACGTCTGACTTGCCGAAAAGATTTCTATTAGAAACCAAAGTCGATTATTGTGAAAGAACTTCGGAATTTCTTCATCAAACTAAAGAAAATTATATATCGACAAAAGAAGAGGATAATGAAATAAATAAATATTTTTCCTATGAAAATAATTATTCGTTAAAAGTGGCAACAGAATATTCTGATTCTGAGTTCAGCGATTTGACTCAAGATTTCCCGGTTTCCGTATATGCGACTCATATCGAATCAAAGAAAACGGAAAAGAGCTCAAAAATTGCTAAAATCAAACATAACACAAATAGTAATATAAATAATTCGATAAATGATGAATCTTATGAGTATTTCGTGGACAGCACGAGGAAACTAATCCTAAATAATAAAAAAGATGTTGTAAAACAGTCTAATAATAATACCATACCCTTTCTTCAGTTGTTTAGGAAGAAGATATTTTTCAAAAATCCTAAAAAATAAATAAATAAATATAGATTGTTATGGAAGGAAAAAAGGGAATGTAATATCTAAATACTGAATAAAAATAATTTTTGTGTTTTATTGATCCGATTCAGAAAAGAATCTCCATTATGTTGAAAATAAAAAATTTGTATGACAATCAACTTTTGATTTGAGTTACTAAAAATAATTTATTGACATTAGTTTGATATTATTCGAATAAATATTTGATAAAGCAAATGTTAAAACATCATTGTAGAACGTGTTTCGATCTACTTTGATTTTGTGAGTAATATATATTTTCTAAAAATTACAATAAGTTAATAAATTAAATAAAATGAAGCAAAATTTGTAACTATTTTAATTTTGATTATAAAAATAAATTTAATTAAAAATATTTATTATCTGACTTAAATATTTCATTTTTTAAATGTTAATCAACCGATCATAATAACTGGTCAACAGTATTCTTATAATGGAAATTGAGTCTACTATTATTATTTAAACTTTAAACATTTACTGTATATTTTACTTTGGATGTTAAATTCGATAATAATTTCTTCCTTCTTATAATTTTAACTTCCAAATAAATTAATGTCAAAATATTTTTAAACCTTGTGAAGACCACCTCACGTTATTTAGAGACCCCTAAATCGATTTTAATTTTCCAAGGACCCCTGAATGATCCCAGGGACCCCTTAGGGTCCGAGGATCACTTTGGGAATCATTGATTGAAAGTATTTCCTGAAAATTTCAAGTACATCAATGAAATTCCAATAATACAAAAAATAATTCAAAACAATTGTTAATTCCATCTTTGTATTTGTCTTCACAGTAACTTTTAATGTTCAAAATCAACTAAATTAAACTAAAATATTGAAAAAAGGAAAATTTACGTATGATGATTGTGAATGAGTTAAGCACTTTGACAAATCATTCCAAAATTAATACAACGTTATTCATTTACATAATCTCATGAAAATACGAACAACAGTAAATTTGAAACAAATAAAAAAATCACTCAAAATTTCTATATTTTCTGGCTAAATTCGCTTATGATTGTACAATCCGTGTAGCTCAGCTGCACCATTCTGAATATCAAACAGTAAAATCTCTGTAATTTCTTCAATAGATGATAATTGAAATGGAGTTCGCATGAATTTAATTATACCAAAACATATTCAAATTTGGTTCAACTGAAGAAAATTTTGGATCAAAAGCTCACACATTATTTTATTTGATCCAACGTATCAAACACGGGTCTTGTGTTAAGTATGGATTCATTATCCATGATCAAGATAAAAATAGTATTTTATGACATACATGCATCATAAAATAAGATACCAGTTTTGTAGTATAAAAGTTTATAAAGCTTTCACTTTTAAATGATTCGAATTTACATTTCAATACAATAACACTTCAAACATAAATAAACTAACATTAGTTCCTGTTTTGGTAGGACGATCATATATGCCTTGGTATTCTTGGTGATTAGGTATGTTGCGTTAGCGCTATGGTTGGTCCCTTTATGAGGGAGGATAGCATTTTTTGATTTTATAAAATTTATATACAAACACACACACGCGCACACACAGAGACACACACACACACACACACATATATATATATATATATATATATATATATATATATATATACGTTTTTATCATGCCCGTATTCCAATGATATTCCTTTCTTTGTACAATAAAACTCCCAGTCGTATCATCCTATCGCATTCCTTTACTCTCCACAAATTCCGCCTATGGCCAATGTTTTATCGAGATTTTCACCAATATGACTCTCATATTGTATTCCCATCTCTGGCCCCACAATCGGAATCAGATGATGCGACAGATTTTACCGCTTTCAATATATTTTCATTGATATAATAATCCGTGCCATTGGGTACAAACCAACAGAGACATGTATTACAAAATGATCACGCATTTATCGATTGATTTACGTTAATTATCAGATGATATTAACAAGCGATTAATATGTTAGAGAATCGTAACAATTTCTGATTGATATTTGCGTGAGAATAATAACAAAAAATATTAAATTTAATTTTTTTATTTTTTTTAAAAAAAAAACTCTTCAGTGTTACCGCTATTACAAATTATTAAAACAAAACCTAACATTATATATACACATCATATAAATACAGTCGACTCCGGATAACTCGATATGCTCGGGACTTCCGAAACTTATCGAGTTAAGCGAACAACAACATTTCCCTTTCCGGATATCCATGTGTTGAGAAAAATCAGTAATTTTTCTGGACAGGCATAATGTACTACAGAATGTACATGCATATATCTACAGAAGTTGATGTGTATAGTAATAAGTGTTAAAAAGCAATAATAAACAAATAATAATTTATACTAGGTTTCAACAACAAATCATAAAAGTATAAATACAACAATAACGATAAATAAAATTAGTCCTTTATTCAATTAATTCACTTCACATTTTTAATGAGCAGCTCAGACATTATAAGTACTCAGTAAATAATGTTTGCTTCACTCTAGCAGAGGCAGATTCCTCGACAAAGTTTAGAAGTCCGCGAGCCATGTTCACTTGATCTGTCGTTTCATTACCCGACTGGAGAACGAATCTATGAAGTTTTCTGGTTGACAGCAGCGCTTTTTTTAACGATACATTGGGATCTATGTCATCCTCATTGATGTTGCTTCCATCATCACTAACTGATCGCAGTAACTTCTGATGCTTAGCAACTTGCTTCAGTATATCGCCATCAGTAATTTCCCCTATCACCTGGACGCCATCATCAACAGAGAGGAACTGCTCAGCACCAACGTTTCCAGGAATGTTTAATAGATTACGCAGTCTAATGAAATTGTTGTCGAAGTCATTATTATCTTCGTGAGGTTCAGAATCCCGTTCCTCTCTATCAGTGAAGCCAGCCTCACGAAAACAGTTGGTGATGGTACTCAATTTCACCAAGTCCATAATTAGCTGAGAAGTATTATTGCATCCAGAAGGTTGAAACAGAAGTCAATATTCTCATCATGTGATCTGAGGCGCTTTAAAGCAAGTTTTCTACGGTAAATGTGCTTAACGTTCTTGATAATGCCGCAGTCCATCGGCTTAGTGCGTGCTGTTGTATTTGCAGGTAGGAAGTGAAGATCGATGTGTTTCAAATCCCAGATGTGAGGGTTGGCGGGACAATTGTCAACGATTATAGTTACTTGTCTTGTCAAAATGTTGTCCCATAGTTTAAGTCATTCTCGGAAGATTGTGTCAGTCATCAAGGATTTCGACTTTGCCAAGTACCTGACTGGTAAATGGTGAACGTTGCGAAAACAGCGAGGATTGCTAAATTTACCAATGACAAGAAGTGGGAGTTTCTGCCCTGTCATTAATGCGCCTAAAAGTATGGTCACTCACTCCTTTGATTGTCTTCCTCCGTGAATCATTTTCTTTTTGAAAGCGAGTGTCTGATCTGGTAGAAGTTTCCAGAATAAGGCGCTTTCATCTACATTGTAAATGTCCTCAGCCCTCTACTTGCGTAGAATATCTTGCAGACGGTTCTCCTTCCAATCCGAGACCATTTCATTGTTTATAGATCTTGCCTCACCTGATGTGACCTTGAACAAAATAACAGCGAATATTCCAACGGTTGATCCAGGACAATGTTATTTCATTCTCGTCCATTTTTTCTAGGCCCAGCATTATTGCAAATTCAGTGGCCTTAGTCCGCAGTATCTCGCCATCCAAACACAGACCAGTGTTAGGTTTCTGCTTGAACCACATTAGCAGAGCGGCGTCTACATATTCGTAGTTCGAAGGACGACTTCTCTTCTTAGTGTCGAGTCCATTTTCGGATACTCTTCGATGATTTTTTCTTTATTACTCAAGTTAGTTGACAATGTAGACTGCTTTAATTCGAATTTGCAACACACATCCTTTTGTTTCCAGATAAGATTGGAGAGGACGAATTGAACAATCTCATGCTTTTCTAAAAGTTTTTTAAAAGTTTTGCTGCTGCACGATCTTTTAAAGCTACTTGATTTTGATGTCATTACTTTCAGTGTTAGGAGCAGGGATATTTTAAACTAAAAGTGAATTAATTATTGTATTGTATCATTTATTGTATTAACCTTTGTTCAACAAACTTGAAATAAAACAATCACACTTTTATAGAAAATGTCGTTTTTATTTAACAAAGATAGATTTTCAAATTTCTAAAAGTTTGATTCATATCAATTCACAATTTTAAACACCTGAACAAATTGTAATTTTTTTTAATATCACAACATTACATTAATTAAATATTACATGCATTTTTTTAGCATTTGATAAATTCACATAAAAAATCTAAAATTATGTTTCGCAACTTGTCCTGTTTTTGCTTTTTTATTTTGAATATCGAGTTATGCGAATATTTATACACTAGGGATTCACAGATTGTATCGAGTAAAGCGGTTTATCGGTTTATCCGATATCGAGTTATCCGGAGTCGACTGTATATTAATTTTTTATTTTATTGATTTTAAATTCCACGCAGGAGCATCAAATCCCTCTATATATACATTTATACTATTTTTATTTTTTATTTATAATTTTTTTGTTTAATATAGTAACATTAATTAATTATATAATTAGGATCATGTGGTCAAAAAGGTGATAAATGAAGTCATAGCACGACCAAAGTATGCTTGTTAAATCCAGTTTAATCTATCAACACTAAATTCAAGTTTAAAATTCTAGAAATATCAGAATGATAAATTGCTTTTGCTCAAACTTTCTATTTTTAAGTTTCCTTTTACAGGAATTAGAAAAAGCTGTTTTCTTGTTTTTCCAATTTTTTAACTTAATGCAAACTGTAGATTGCGATACAAGGAAACCATTTGTTTCCAGTATAGCCTCTTCCAAATTCTTATTGCTTTTAATCTACCTTAGAAATAGTTCATCTAGTTTGCACCTGCTTATTTTGCACTTTTCAACAGTAGGGACAAATAACTCATAATTTATTTGCTTTTTGAGTAAGATGTATTTCTAAAATTTCTATAACATTATACTTAACGGATTTTGACTTTGACTAAAACAATTTGTATATTTCCTGCGTAATATTTTTGAGCTGATTTCTTGTCATAAGGATAAATTTTATTCTTTTATCGAAATTAATAATTTAGATTATAGAAAAGAATAATCATTTAACCCTTTCCAGCCCATTGTTGACATATGGCAACATATTTGAAAAATTAAATTACAGTTATCTCTTTTACCAAATTTAAATTTTACACATAGTAATAGTTTCTAAAAAGTCTAATAGATGACACTACATATATTAGAATGCAAAAAAGCGCGGTTCTCACTTGTTTCTTAGCAATTTATTAGGTGTATAACTTAGTTTTTTGGATTTTTTGCAGAACAGACAAGTTTATTTATATGACATAATAAGTTTTATTCTAATCAAAATATTTTCCATCGTTAATTATGACTTTCGACCATCTTCAGCCAAATTATGAATTCCATCGAAAAAAAAGTTTTGGTCTTTTGATGCGATCCATTGTTCCAGCCATTTTTTATATGTTCCTGGTTTCTGAAGTGCTGGTCCCGAAGAGCGCTTTGCATTGATCGGAACAGATGATAATCTGATGGGGCACAATCTGGTGAATAGGCAGTATGCGGTAGAATTTCCTATTAAAGTGCTTCCAACGTGTTTTTTACTTGTTTTGCGACATGTGGCCGAGCATGGTCATGGAGCAAAATCACTGTGCGCTGTTTGTTGGCTGGAATAGGACGTTTTTCCTTCAATGCATCGTTCAATTTCATTAACTGTTGTTGGTAACGTTCTGCATTAACAGTTTCATT
>MQRK01219533.1:21902-37064 GCA_001938485.1 Girardia tigrina
ATATGGAAAATTCTGCTAATAATAATTTTCCATATGAATTATTATTAATATAAATATCTACTTACAATTGTAAGTAGATAATATGAGCGTTAGTGAAGCAGGCAGGCAGTGAGTGACTTTTTTATTATCAATGATAATTTATCATTATTAATTACATTCGAAATATTGTTATTTTCGGAAAATATTTTTAATTTCGATTCATTAGATATATCGCTTCTTAATGGTGAAAGCATTTACTTCAATCGATTAATTATTGATGTTTTGAACATTCAGATTAACAATAAAATCCAGTGTTACATACTGGAACAATCAATCAAATTTCAATCATCTTGAAATGTAAGTAGCGTTTATACCATTTTTATTATCCGTTTATTATTTATTTTGAAATTCTTATTTCGAAACTTTTATTAAAATATATTAATTATTATGACTGTAAAAATTTTAAAATATTTAATTTTTGTTGGTTTTCCTTTTAAGATCCTTTTTAATTTAAAAAAGTTTTGTATTTATTTAATTTTTAAAACTTTCAAATTTGAAAAAAAATAATAAATTATTTTGGCGAAGTGCAAATTTAAACTCCTCATAATCTTTATTTACAAGGTCATCCTCAAGTTATAATTCGCTAAAACAAACTTTTGATTTCTTTATTTAATTATTTTAACCTTGTTTTTCTCAATTTAATTTCATAAAACCTTTTTTTAATGATAAATCAATTATTAGTAAATTTAATTATTGCAAAGTAACAATATCAACCAAAATTATTCAAAAATGTGTCAAAATAAGTCATGCGATAATTTCTTACATTATCACGCAATCCGCTTCAATTTGTCATTGACAAGACAAAATATAACAGCTAAAATAAATAGAATATTTTGAAATAATCTTTGAAAGAAAAACTCGAAAAACCCATTGAAAAATCTACAGTACATTTATGGTTAATCAAATCACACTCTCATTCTAATTTGAATTTTTTTTCTTCAATTTTGAAATTTATTTCTTATCAAATACACTTCAATGTCGCCATTCGAATTGGAGCCTCTCTTGCTGTACTCGAATAAAACAAAGTGATTCAGATAAGCTTTCAAATTCATCCCATTCACTCAGAAGATCTTCAAGTAAGTTCACTTTGGTCACGAATTTCAATCTTTAAGTCGTATCTGGTTGAAATCAATAATTTCTGATTCTGAAGCAATGTTTTCAAGTTGGATTGTCTGGTAGCATCTTGGTAGTACAATTTGTCATCGGTAACATATCTATCCAGTATATAAACTTTTCCACCATAAATAGAGCATTTCAATCGTGCTAAGCGATTGACAACCGATCGTGACGAAATCGTCTCCATATCGGCATTCTCGTTGCTCGTATTCTCAGCCCCCCTCGAACAAACCCATTTCTCAAAAATTTAAAATAAAAATTTTCAAGTATGGACTATGATTATAGAAATCAGTATTAATAATGAATGAAAATGCAGAATTTTATGATAAAAAAATTTTTGTCCGAAGAAATTTTGGCTCTAAGAAAGCAATTCTCCAATAGCAGATATTTAAATATCAAACCCATTTGAAGATGAAATTAGTTATAAGGCTCGTGTTTCTGATTGTTAATAAAAATTAGTTATAAATCTCCAGCTTAAGATTTTAAAAATAAATCATATGTCGTTGCCAAAGTCATACTGCTATTGTCCTGAAGTTAGAAATTATAACCGAGTTTTAATGATATTTAATGTTATAGTTATTTTGTTGCTATAAAAATGGTTAATTTAATAATCCAGAGAAATAATTTATGAATTTTTGCAAACTTAGTATCGCTCATTCAAGTATACCGTCTTAAAAACTGTGGTAGCTTTTAATTGAATCTAAAAAATCCAAATTTTATGGTGGGATTCATAGATAAGTTTATTAAACAATAATGACCATGCTTCGAATTAATTATTTATTTTTTGGCTCAACGGTCATTGTCAAATTATAGTAATTCCAAAATGAATTAGGACACCTTGGCTGAAGTCGAATTAATCGACTATAAGGATGGCCAACCCATGTGTCTTCTACTTAATCTAAAATAGCTTGTGATTCAACAGAAGATATGTATTCTTCACTCAAGAATTCAAAAGCGAATGCGAAACATTTTCAGGGAAAAATACAAGAACTTATATCATTCCAATCTTTAATGCAAATCCCGAATCGTTTTGATACATTTCCTGAAGTTAAATTATCTGAATGCTTCTAAAATGCATAGCAAATATAAAAAGAAGATCCTTTATGCATGCAACTTAGAAATGCGCTGAAGAATATATTTTGTAATGGGACTTGCAACAAAAATGTTAGCATAGATTCTGTGATAAAATTTTCAATTATGTTAATTCAATAAATTAATTTCTTAAAAATTTCGAGGGTTTTTCCTGTAATGTTTTTTCCTCGATTTTTTTGGACATATTGCCGGATTTAAAACCAGATTCAATGTTCGGATCTCAAGACAAAGAAAATATACAATAAAAGTGGAATACCTCATGATTGCATACATGTTTTAGTTGATCAGGAAATAATAATTGCCAAAAAGAACTCAATTGTATGTTCATAAGTCGTTATAGATATGAATGTGTGGTGAGATGATTTGGAACCATTTCAACACTGTATATACAACTAGTAACAACATCTATTAACCACCGTCAATAAGGATGGAATACAACCAATATAACGGACTTATCCAACTGAAGAAAGATAACTGTAAAGCAAAAATCAAGAATTGTAAAATATGTGATATATCCAAAGTGAACTTCGATCCTTCTTTCAGGTATTAAGCCTATCGGCTTTTTAGGAGGTCCTTGGACGCTAATGGTGCCTTCGTACCACTTCCCCTGTGCAAGGATTGACATGATATTGTTCCGCCTGATAACAAGCCTCATCAAAACACTGCTCATCAAGACTCATTGAAATACTATCTCACCGTCGACCACAGGGTCAGTATTCCCTACCGCTTTCACACCCAAAATGAATGCTGGGCCTTAAATAGCGGATTATAAACCCGTTACAATGATTGCCGGCGTTTCAAACAATAATCGACTCAGCACCTGACACTTTAGCCTAGAGATGATCTCTAGTTTCCCAGGAGCACCACTTGGAAGTATGTATGGCTGGTTAAACATATGTTGCCGATGCAATTGCATACCATATCAAAAGTAAAATAATTAAACCTGGTTAGAATTCACAGAATAGCATAAACTGATTTGAATCAGAGTAAATTGACTGATGAACAAGGGAAAAGGTTAACAAGGTTGATTATGAAGTATAAAACACATTTGAGAAAAACATGATTTTTATCTTAAAGAATGTTTATTAGAAAACTTCCAATACCATTTTGAACGAGACCTTTATAAAGAATTGTCCATATCAATGATCTTTGATAGAAATATCAATATTTAAAGCTGAATTAGAGAAATTGAAAGAAGGATATGTTACAGAACCGAGTGACACGCATTGGATATCACTGATAGGGTTAGTAAAAAAAGCATAAACGTTTTTTTGGATTAAAGTAAATGAAATGCAAAACAACCAACGATGTATTTCACATATGTACATGTTGTGTCGCGCTTATTTTATGGAATTTTATTTATTATTGTATTTTTATTATTAAATTTTTATTGTATTATTCAATTATATTAATAATTGTTTTTGTTTAAATGTTTATCTGATGGTTTATTTTCGTTCCAAATGCATTTTGTTACAATTTTGCATTTACAAAATTGGTATTCCTAATATCTTACATTTAAGCTCTACATTTGAAAATTTGAAAATTAATGAGAAATATTTTTGTTATATTAGTAATAAATTAGAGCCCTTTATTAAGTCTAAGTAACGTAATCATAGACGGCATCATCCTCTTTTCTTGTTAGATTAATTCGAGAAAGAGGAAGATCTACAATATCGGTCGGCTCATAAATGTTACTGAAACAAATAATAATATCTATAAACTATAATAGTATAAATATTCACTTTGTCGGAACGAGAGGCTTCTTTGAACAATCAATCTTTTTATTGATCACAATGATGCCGTATGAAATTACGACCAAAACAACAATGATGATTCCAAAATAAATCATTTCCCAACGAGAGATCTTAAAAATATATTTTAGTTTATATTAATTATTTTTATTCTTACTTTGTGAATAATTTTTAAAATTGTAATAACATTTACACAAATATTAATGAAAATTACTTTCTTTTAATTTTCAATTTCGGTTTCATATATTATTGTACTTGTTGATTTCCTTATTTATACTTAACGTACATTGTTTTTCAAAATTTTCGAGGTATATATTTTGATCTGAAATAAGAGTGAAGTAATAAACTACAGACAAATACCGAGGACTCAGGTTCCCGAAAATGAATATAAGCTTCTAAGAAAAATGCCAGAAAAGAACAAGCAGGTGAATAAGGTGTCGATTTGTGAAAAAATACATACACACAAAGTGTGGCAGCTATTTGAGAACACAAAGTATAGAGGTCACATTTTTCTCTGTGTTATAGTAACACAGTTTTTTTCGGCTGCAAGTAGACATGGTAGAACCTATTCTTAGTCAAGAAATGAAGATGCATGCAGCTATAGTCTCTTTGGCTGCAGAACATTCTAATTCAGAAACTGCTGCATTCTTGGAAGTCATCCCATCATTTGTTTTCAAAGTTCGGAGAGAAATTGGAACAGCAAAGGGTGATGTGAAGGAAGTTTCCAAAAGGAAATGACATTGTAGATGTTCCGACAGTATCAAATCACCAGATTTTATAAACCGAGTCCAAGTCGAAGAGGATCCTGAAATGTCGATGAGGGTACTGAATATAGGAAGTGGCAGGTTGATGATGCTACCACCCAACATGTGGTTCATATGGACCTCCGTTAAAAATAATACATGATGCAGATAGGACAGTTCATGACAGAAAAAAGCAGGATAAAGCGCTTTTTTTTGTTATTAAAGATAGTTCATTTTAATATTTCTTATTTAAAAAATTTTGAAATGTAAAGTACAATTAATGACCCTTTTTTGAAAGATAAATGTATAGAAGCTGACTTTAGAATTCTCAAAAATTGATATTCGAGACTCTTTAACGGTTTATATCATATAATAATCAGTTTAATTTATAAAATATTTGTAATTGAAGTGAGGAAGCTAGATAATTAATAGTATCATATATTGTACAATACAATGTTATTGCAAAGTTATTAACAGAACTAAAGTTATTGTGATTATACAGGAAGCTTATAAATATAAATATTAATATATATATATATATATATATATATATATATATATATATAGCTTGGTGAACTATAATGTGGAATTTTTAGAATAGGTATTTGTTTTTTAAAAATCAACGTTAGACATGTTTCGATCACAAATATCTGTTCTAAAAATTTTAGAATGGCGAACTCCTGTATAAAATACTTAACACTTTACAAAAGACTATAAAGAAAAGAAATGAGGTTCTTACTATTATTATTAGTTGGAAATTATAAGATGTTTTAAATGAAAATGATAAGCATAAAATATATAAAAAAACTTTGAACCGCAAATATGAAGACGAAAAGAAAATCAGTAAAAATGAATTTGTAAAAATTATATGATATTAGATTGGAATTTTATAAATTGGTGGGCCAATTTATTATTAGAATTTACTCGGCAGTTACACCAGGCAACAAAAAATATATTTTTGTGTTCAACAAATCAATGTCATTTCCATGTTACTAAAGTAGAATGCAAATAGTAACAATCATTTTCTGAGTCAAAAGTTTATTTTTGTCAGTACGGTGTAACATTTTGTATACGGTAGTGTGCAAAAGTCTGTACACAAAATCTAGTTTTTAAAACTTGCTGAATAGTCTAGCACTGGAAGTTATATTTAATTTTCTGCTCGACAAAATTCAGCCCGATTTTCACACGTTCTCTTTTGAATGAATTTTATACTACATAAGTGTAAAATGTAAGAGAAAAAAGATTTAATACACCATTGCATACTGCTGTATATGTAGTATAATCGTTTCTTCGTCCTGCCTTTTAATAGCTGTCAAGCTTATATAATTGTTGAAATGGTCTATAATTCCGAAAATGTACTTTTCTCTTCTTATTGTTTCATTCCAAGGTCCACAAATGTCTATGTATATCTTTTCGAACATTTCTGCAGCTGTTATCTTTACATTTTATTTCTTTGATTTTGTAGTTTTTGTCTTCGTTTGTTGGCATTCTATGCATGACTCCACTACCTCTTTTACTGTTTTCCTTTCTTCTTCGATATCGAATTTGTCTCTCAGGTATTCGTACACCTTTTCGGTGCCTGTGTGGCATAATAATCTGTGTGTTTGAATAATTAACTTGTTCCGTTTTTCTTTAGGTATCCATTCTTTCTGTCCTGCTCTTGTTTGGCTTCTCGTAGTTACCGCTAATAGCCTAGTCTTGTTTTTACCCTTTTTCGCTTCTTCATGTTTCATTTGGCACTGAGTACACGTTTCGCAATTTCGTCTAGATAACATATCCGCGTTGCCATGTAATTCCCCTTTTCTGTATTCTATTTCGATATCAAGACTGCTTAAATAGTTCATCCATGTTTGGAACTGAGCAGTTAACGGTTATTTTGTTTGAAACATGAAAGTGATCGCTTTATGGTCTGTTCGTAATTTAAACTTCTTTCTATACAAATAGTGATTGAAATGCTGACAGAAATAAAAAATCGCTAAACGTTCCTTCCTGGTTATGCAGTACCCTCTTTCATGCGCCGACATTGTGCGTGATCCATATGCTATAACTCGTTCTCTACCTGAATCATCTATCTGTGATAATACTGCCCCTATGTTGTCGAAACTGGCATCCGTGTTCAAGATAAACTGTTTATTAAAGTCCGGGAAGCTCAATATTGGTGTCGATATTAATGCTTTTTTTCATATCTTGAAATGCTATTTCGCACGCGTCTGTCCATACCAGTTTTTCTTTGTTTGACCCGCACATTCCTTCTAATACTTTAGCTTTCTTCGCATATCCGTTAATAAATCTCCTGTAATAATTGCAAATTCCCCAAAAACTTCTTAAATTTTTAATGTACTTCGGTCTTTGAAAGTTTTCTGTCGCAGCGATTTTTTCTGGATCTGTCTGTATTCCCTTGTGATTAATTATGTTTCCTAAACATTTCACTTCTTGTCTTAATATTTTGCATTTTGATGGTTGTATCCTCAATCCTGTTTGCCTAATTCTTTCGAAAACTTCTTTGATTACATCGTAGTGCTCCTCTTTTGTCCTTGTTGCAATAAATATGTCATCTAAGTACACTGACGCTCCCTTTTTTACCGGTTCCAAAACTTTAGTTACTAATTCCTGAAACGTTCCTGGTGCTGCTGCTATGCCAAAAGGCATGCGTTGAAACAAACTTGCCCTGATTTCATTGAGAATGCCGTCTTTTCTTGCGACTCCTTGTCTAATTCTACTTGGTAGTACGCATTTCCCGAGTCTATTGTACTGAAATATTTGGCTCCGTGTAACCTATCCATCATCTCTGTTATGTTCGGCATGGGAAATGCTTGTCTCTTAGTAATAAGGTTTAATTGTCTAAAGTCTAGGCATAGTCTGATTTCATCTTTGTCCTTTTTCCAGACACATACTATCGGTGTGTTCCATTGTGAGTTACATGGTCGTATTATTCGATTTGCTTCTAGGTTCTTAATTGCTTCTTCCAATTTACCCTATAAATGCACCGGCTGTCTTCTTGGTTTTATATTGATTGGTCCCCCCGTTGTTTCTATTGTATGACGTAGTAAATTCGTGCACCCGATATCCCAGTCGTTTGCCATAAATATGCCTCGATATTGGTGGATTAATTTCTCTATTGATTTATCGTTCTGTGTTTCTATCGTTTTTAGTGCCTCTTTACCTCGATCCTCATCCGTAATCTTTTCCCCAAATTTCGCCTCGATTTCACATATATTGGTTTTATTATTTTCTTGATTTTGTTCTTTCCATTGTAGTTCTATCCCGAACTCGTCCATCAATGGTATGCCTCCTATCATGTCTGGTTTTAAACTTTTCACTAGTACAAATCTTGTTTTCTCCACTTTTTATCCAATTTTCACTACCGTCTTCATTTCTCCTCTAACATCCATTTGTAACCCATTTGCTGCCGTCAATTTTTGATTTGTTCGTTCCACGTTTATGTTATTTATTTCCTTAACCAATACTTCTTTTATCACGTTTAATGCAGCTCCCGTATCTAATAGGCATTCAATCTTGATGTTCTAAATCGTAACATTTATGCTTGGCCGTCCCTGTAGTTTGTTATACATAATCGGTACATTTTCCTCATTATTAATTATTAAGAGTTCTCCTGATTTATCCGATATCTTTTTAATAAACTTAATCACTTTATGATCTATTTCCGGTTCCTGGTCGTTCATACTTTGTGACTTATTTTTATCAATTTTATTAAAACGATTACTATTATTTAATTTACTACTAATATTATTTATATAACTGATATTATTACTATTATATATAATTTATATGGTTTGGTTTGTGTAATGAAAGACTTACTGTAGTGCCAAGATCGGTTCCTCGTCGTCTTGGCATTGCTCGTTTTTTTCTGATTCTCTGCACTCTTGTTCTTCCATCATTGCTATCTGTCGTCCTCTTTGAAAACCTCTCAGGTATTCCTCCGACTTTCAGTTTCACCCGTCTCTTTCCTGACTCCGTGGTGGCTGTCGATTGTCCCTCTGTGTTCTCCCATTATACTCTTTTCTCTCTTGATACTCGTTCCTTCTGTGATGACGTCGATCAGATTCGTGTAACACACATCCGCCTTATGTCCCGGATCGTTACACCTGTTACATATTATCGTCTTACATTCTCGGCGCACATGGCCCGTTTCTCCACAGGCGTAGCACGTGATCTTCTTTTCTCGCTTACATTCACTGCTTCTATGGCCTATTTCTTTGCAGTTCCAGCATGTATTGTTGTTACGTAAAGGAGGTCGTCTCTCTGATGTTTCCGTTTTCCTCATCGATTTCCCGGCTGTGTTTCCTCTTTTTACCGCTTCTCTGTACGTTGGTCTTACCGCATGAACAGGTTTTTCAGATCTCCGGATTTCATCTACTTTCCTCATCAAGTTCTTTATTTCCGGTATCTCCTTTATGTCTCTGAGTTTAAACTCCTTTTTCACATCACTGACCTTTGATCCGTGAATTAGAAGACATCTTTCTATTTCCTCTTTTGTCCATTGGTGTTTTGCTAATTTCTCTGCTAATTTATTTACTTTAGCAAAGTACTCCTCGATCGATTCTCCGGACCTCTCAAAATGTACAGCCTCTTCTAAGTCTTCCATAAATGTGGTTTTCTTAAGGAAAGCTTCACAAAGTCGGGCTTCATATCCTTTTTATATCCGCAGGAACACTTTCATATATTGGTATTAACTCATGGGACAATAACCCTATCATCAATATTTCTTGAATATTTTCCTGGACCTTTGCCACTTTGAAATATCGAGCACAAGCCGATATAAATGTTTCGACATTGTCCTGTCTCCGATATTTTTCCAGAATTAGTCTCCCAATCAACTGATCCGAGTTGCTAGCTATGGTCGCCATATTGGGTTTTTGCTCAAAAGACATTATAATGAACACAAAACTTTATTTCTATAACCACATTTTTAATTTACTTTGATTTAAAAGTTACAACTTTTTTTTACTTTATAATAAATCTTTACATAAATCTTTTAATAACCCTACCGTAAAATTTATTTTATTTCTTACTTAAATTAATTTTTTTTACATTAAATTTCTGAAAATCTATTTTAACATATTTATAACAATATTTTACGGAATGTAATTGTTTATTTAATAATTTGATAAGATTCAAAAATTTTATATTTTATGAACGTTCCCAACAATATTAATTATTAATGATATCCTATAAATATCGTGCTGCTATTTTTGTATTTTTACATGTTTATATAAATTGGTGTTTAATTTTATTTTTATTCTAACATGGCATCGATAGGATGTAAATATCCAGCGGATGATGTTTGTTATGTTTTATGTGAGTTTATCAAGAAACGTGCAAAAAAGAACTCTTTTACAACATCGAATGCAGCATATAATGGTTACTTTGTTATGCCAGTTGGAGACCAAGATAAATCATGGGCTCCGCAGTTTAGTTATAACTGCAGTAAAAAAGAATCTTGCAGGCTGGTTCCGGGGAGACAAGCGAAGCATGAATTTTGCGTTAAGGAGAATTTGGAGAGAACCGACGGATCAACTACATAACTGTTATTTCTATTTCGTGTATTCAACAAAACGACGTACGGGGAAAAATGCAGCTGCTTTGCTGTATCCAGACATTCCTTTTTCGATGACACCAGTTCCACATTTTACTGACTTTCCTATTCAAATTCCATCTCAGAACATACATGTGTCTACTGCAGACATAAGCTCATGCAGCTATCATGATGCTAGTGACGCTTTCCACGCTCTTGATGAAAGAACACCATACTTTCTTAACCAAGACGACTTCAATGACTTCATAAGAGATCTTTGTCTCCCTAAAGCCAAATAAAAAATTTTGAAATCAGGACTGAAATAATGAAATTTGTTAGTTGACAATGTGCAAGTTACAAGTCAAAGAAAACGGCATCAAACATTTTCCATATTTTCCATCTTCAAGACGATCTTTGATACTGCCATGATGTCACAAGTTTATTTAATGCCATTGGGATATCCTGCATTCCTCAGGATTGGCACCTTTTCATCGACATTTCTTCCAGAAGCTTGAAAGCAGTTCTTCTTCACAATGTTAATCAACTGCTTTATATCTAAGTGGCTCACTCGGCACAGATCAAGGAGGAGTACAATAGCATCAAACGGCTGCTGCAGGGTCTGAAGTATGAACAATACGCTTTGGAAGCCATTGGTTATTTTAAAATATGAGAATTTTTGATGAGTCTTCAAGGTTGTTTTACCGATTTCCAATGCTACATATGTCTTTGTGACAGCCGAGAAACCAATGAACACTACCATCATCGACATTACCCGAGAGAAACGAATTCAAATAGGGGAGTAACAAAGTCAAGAGGAAGCTTCTGTTGGATCTTAAAAAGGTTCTGATGCCACCCTTACACATAAAGCGAGAACTAATGAAACAATCTATCACAGCTCTTGATAAATAGTCGACAGCTGTGAAATACTTTGAAGAATTCTTCCACAAGTTGTCTGAAGCCAAAGTCAAAGCGGGTATCTTTGTAGGACCACTGATAAACAAAATCATGTAATGTCAGCAATTCACCGACACTTTCACATAAGTCTAAAATGTAGCGTGGTACAGCTTCATCGCAGTCATTCGGGGATTCCTTGGAAATCACAAGGCCCAAAATACTTCCAGCTGGTGAAGACATTAGTAAAGGACTATCAGGCTATGAAATGCAGGATCTCCTTAAAGATTCATATCCTGGAATCTCATCTAGGTAATTTTAAAGAGAACATTGGGGCTTACTCAGAGGTACAAGGCAAAAGGTTTCACCAAGATCGAAATCGAGCGTCGGTAACAAGGACAGTACAACGGAAATATGACGAGGGACTATATCTAGGGTCTTGTTCGAGACGGAGACTTAGTCCACAATTGTCAGTCTAAAAGAACATGCAATTTTTAAGTTTTATCACCGTAAATATATTTATACAGTGTATTGTAAGAACAAAGATGTAAGTCTTCATGCGAATTTAAGTCCTTTTATTGTTAAATAATATCTGTTCTGAACTATCAATGTGCTGTCCACAAAACAAACATTTTTTGGAATGAATATTATTTTCAATCAATCGGACATATAATTCGACAGAAAATAATAGTTATTTTACGAACACAAAAATCGGTTTGTTCTGTTATCATTAAACAATTTAGAATTATGGTTACCAAAATTCTTCAAACACATTGTTAGGAATATTTTGAATGTTTGATGTTTTGTGTTTGAATGTGTATGTTGATTTCGAAATGTGTCTCTCCTACCCAGATGGATGATTAATATTTGAATTCTTATTATCTACAAATATGTTATGTTTAAATTTATTTTTAATTTCCAACAATTTTAGAATTTTAAATAAGTTAATTAGTTTTTACAATTTTTGAAAAATAAATCAAATTAATATTTTTTAAATAATTAATAATCATTTTAATTTCTATCCAATAAGTTTTGAGTATTTTTTGAATATTTTATTAAAATATTTATTTCCCCATTTGCTAAAAAATAATAAGAATTAATTCATTAATCAATTTAGTTTAGAATGCAATCGTAAGAAAGCTTTGACAAAGATTGTCTTAAGGACAATCAAAATTGTTGTTTAAATAAAAATATGAAAAGTCAAAATGGTGTTCTTAATACACATAAAAATGTTAAATAAGTGGCACTAAATATCAAGGGATTATGTAATTTAATATTCCGAATACATTTTTTAATCTATTATTTAAATCGTCTTAGGCTAATTATTTTTTTTAATATTTGAAAACTTAAAATGAAAAACTCTTTAAGTATCTTAGGGATTCGAAAGAAATTTTTAAAAATTTAAAGAATTAAAAATTTAAGGGGACCGCTATCAATGTATCATTAGAAAGCCCTTACAGAAATCGCATAAATTCTCAATAATAGATCGATAAAGAGAGAACGATTGAAGACCAACAGGATCCCAGACAGAGATCGTAGAAGAGGAAAAAATAGAAAAGTTATTGTTACACAATATATAACGATGCAATATAGAATTGTTACCAGTGTTTGCAGTATTTATAACAAAAAAGGATGTTTATTATTATGTTTTATTATGTTTTCCAATTATAGTTATGTTATACTAATAATGTAATAATAATTTTCTAAGTAGTTACTCCATTGCATTAAATTATGATATTTACCTGAAACACTACACTAAAAACCTTCACAGATTCATTGAAGGTACATTGTCTTTTTTCGAAGGGTTTCAGCTGCAAATTATCATATCGAAAGGCTGACAACAATTTTCTAAATATGAAATAAAAAAGAAAGCCAAACCGATTTCGTCTTCATAATTCGTAGAATAATTTTGGTCCTCTGAGCATCCTAAGTTTATTTTAATTAATTTGCCAGAAAATCTGTGTACAGAAGAATTAACCTCTTGACCATTTGAAATCTAAAATGAAAACAATGAATGATAATATTCCAATAATAAAGTCAAGATTACCTTCAATAACAAATTATTGTATTCCAATATTATAATTAAAACATAAATTTTATCCAAATCAGTTTTCATTAAATAGTTATATTCCAAAGATCTATTGCCCTGGAAAACCATCGAAAGATCGTTAGATTCGTCTATGTAAAATGTTACGGAAGAATTATTCCTAAATGAAAATTTATAAACTTTAATTATTGCTTCTTTCATCCAATTATTACTTTACCGGCTTATTATTTGTAATAGACAAATATTCTTTTTTATTCGTTTTTTCCATATGATTTTGAAAGAAATTGTTCCTGTATTATTTGCAACTTTTTCAAAAGACCGAGACCGACCAGAATACTTTCTTAAATCTTTTAAGAAGAAAGTGATAAAATCTTATTAAACATTTATAAAAGTAAGTTATGTAAATATTAATTATATGAATACAATTAAATGTCGTTGTTTAAAAAGGCTAATTGTAACATTTTGCAGTCGTATGTGATTTACCAGTTGCAGTCGTTTGTCGAGTATAGCTAAAAATATTTTTTACAGCAGTCCTCTTCACTTGTAATGTCGAGTTAGACTATCCCTATGATAAAAAATATGCAGGTGATAGTGTACTGCAGTGCAGATGCTATTTATGTGTGAGATCAGGTGTGCTGCACCCTGACAGAAAAACATAAAATGCATCCTGGTGACTGTTTTGAGAGGTATCATACATTGAAAACTTACAAAAAACTTACTACCATTACAATGTACATGTACATTTTGGAGACTCCAAAGTACAGTATTCTACAGTATTTTTGTGAACGTGTATAGTTTTTAACATTTCTTTATAATAAAAGTATACTGAGCAGAAAGAGCTACATGGGTTCCTTCAAACGTCATACAAAAAGAACACATTTTCTGTTAATTATTAAATTGATTTAAGACCTTATTGTTGTATCTCAGTGGAGGGTTTTTTGGTTTTTATTATCAACAATTCTTTTCTGATTCATCCACAGTTGCAACAAATAATCAAGATTTGATAAACAAAACGACACAGGTTTTCTGTCATAAATTGATTTTAGAGTTAAATAAGCAACAGAATCGTGAGAAAAAATTTCATTTAGAGAAGATGTCGATATTGATTTTACATTCGCGGCTGTTGAATTATTATCATCTTTAGCAAATGGTGGAAATATTTGTTTTGTGCTCAAAAGAATCAAATTAATAATAGTTCTCAGTATTACACAAACTAATTGACAATGCATACGTTTCATTTCAGTTCCACAAACGTAATAAATTTTTAACAATTTATCATCAAATTTATAAGCATCAGTTAGCTTTCCGAAATTTTTGAGATTCTCGTTTTCCAATGGTTCTCTGTATAGATCAATATTATGATACACATAAGGAATGTTAGCGAGAATAGATTTTTCAAGGTCATCAGCTTTTCTTTCTTTTTTCATCAATTTTTCAGTTTTTTTGTCATAGGATATATTGAAATATGGATTCAATCGACCCGCAGAAAACCATAAATTTATTCGCAAATTTGAATTTCCAAAAATATTTTCATTTTCTCCCTTTTTACGAATTAATTTGACATCGACATGCTCATTGGCATGATAAGTAAATTTATCATAAAACGCATCTTTTGGCATTTCTTTAATATCCATTTTCAATAAATAATAATTTAAATCAAACATATTGTTACATGTTAAATTTATTTCTTAAATGAAATATTTAACATGAAAAAATATAGATAATTATTTGTTTAAATAATATCTATTTTTAAAAGTATTGTTAGTGAAAAATAAATTTTAATAGATTTGTGATTCGTTGTTACAAGCTATCCGGGCAATGATAAGCCATTTAAAAATTATACTCGATCATTTGGAGAAATTTAATGGAAACGGCAGTTTTGAAATTTGGAAGAAAAAGTTCAAGATGATTATGAAAATCCAGGGGATTTTGGATCCGGCCCCATAC
>MQRK01219537.1:469-12139 GCA_001938485.1 Girardia tigrina
AATTTTCATTTTCATTTTACTGATAATCTGTTTCACGGATGATATTTAAATTGGTGAATATTTTAATCACAAAAGCCCAAAAAACACGTCATTAAATTTTTTATTTTTAAATTGAATTGTGATTAATTCTCACATTAAATTTTAAGCACACACATACACAAAATACATATCACATTGGCAGAGAGAAAGCCTGGCCATACGCACACATGCAATAAAATTACATAATCACACAACAACTTGCCCAATTGGTCGGTTCAAATTGATTTGAAATCACGACCGATTTTATTGGAATCAACAATGATAAAAAAATGAGGCTCACAATCGTTAATTCGAAAATTCGATTTACACCAGCTATTCTGCATAAGCAAACGAGTATTACGAGCCTTTTCAAAATGAATCGGCCTATCCGATAATTTCCAGCAAATAGATGAGATTGTTTATTATTTGTATAATAATGATGTTATATCTCAGATGAATAAGGACTATTTGTTGGCTCATGAGAAAGAGAATTCTCGATGTGATATCGCTGTGCATTGTCGGTTTTCTTGTTTTAGTATCAATGATAATTACTGTTAGTTCATCGATAATATTTGCCGCCGGTTTTACAGCAATCATCACAAAACCATATGAACGCGATGATCATATGTATATTTATTTATATATATATACACAAATATATATATACTTATATATATCTAACTTAATTAATTTAATTTTATTTTAATTAGTTTTTTAATCAATTATTTTAATTAAATTATTTTATTTTTAACAAATGGGTTCAAAAATGAGTTAAAACGGAATCGCAACGCGACCAGGTTTGACAATAATGACTTTGTTTATGAATATCGATTATTTAACGAAAATGAATGATCATTTGATCGAAAATGAATTGGAGTCGAAAACAATGTGAATAATATGGTTGATATGGTACATTTATTGGTTGATAGCATGATGGCAATGGTTGATGCATTTTGTGAGGAATATTTTAAATTGTTTGAATGTGTAAATAATGGTGATTCTCCCACCCAGATGGAAATTGGTATTTTTTTATTAAGTTTAAAGTGATTGACTATTCGAACATAATTAAAATAATCATTTTATAAGTTCATATCTTTAATTTCAGAATTAAAATTAAGTTTAATAATTTTTAGTAAAATTTAAATTAAATGCATTTTTAATAATTTGATTTCATTTTGGGATTTATTGAAAAATGGTAAAAATTAATATTTTTAATTAATATTTTTAGAGGCTAAATATTTTAAAACATAATTTAGGAAAATTGTACGAATAATCATTATTAAAAACAGAAATAAGAAAACCAATTAGAACAATGGCAAACGATGAAAGACCTTCTGAGAGTCTTAATGACTCTAAATGTAATTGCAATAAAGATTTAAACGAGACTTGTTTAAATGTTCTTAATATGGCGACACACGACCACGTAACACCAATTATCAAGGGACCGGAGACATTCGATGGGTCAAAAGCAAAATTAGAAGAATTCCTAATGAGAGATATTCAAAGATTTTGGGATTTAAGGAAGAAAGAAAAGCAATATTAGTTACAGCATTCATGACCCCAGAAGTGATAAACAAATATGAGAAAACACAAGGAGGCAGCTGGGAAACAAGAATGAGAAGTGCATTCTCAAAAGAGAAAAATATTTTAGAGATAATGAAAGAGCTTATAGAGATTAGAATCGGGGATAAAAATCCATCAGAAATATTTAAAAAGATTGATAAACTAGTGGGAAAACTAGTTGAGATAAAACTAGGAAAAAAGGAACTTTCAGATCTAGCGTACGCCAATGCCATCGAAGATAGAGAAGTAAGAACAGAAATGACTCTGAGAAATGCCACAAAAGCAGAAGATATAAAAAAATATCCAAGAGAAAATTTACGAATTTGAGCTGAAAGACAGGAATATAAGAGTGGACGCATATACGACAAAGGAAAATAAAGAATGGAAGAAAGTAGAATATAGAACAAGAAGACCGAGACCAAGATACGAAGAGAGAAAGATCGAAGAACCAAGAAGAAATTTTAATGCGAGAAGGATCATATTTATGGCGGACAAATGGGATATAGAGAAGACCACACTAACTAAGCATAAAATTGAAACGCAAGGAGAACCAATATTGGTAAAACTATACCGACAACCAAAACACTTTGAAGAAAAACTAGATGATACTATCAAGAATTACGAGGAAAATGATATCATTGAAAAATGCAGTTCGCCGTGGAACTTTCCGCTAGTATGCGTATGGAAAAAAGACAAACAGGATATCCGAGTATGTGTTGATTTTCGACAATTAAATAAAATCAATCAGACCAGCATTTCCAATGTCAAATGTAGAAGAAATGCTAAATACATTAAATGGAGCGAAATACTTCAGTACGATCGACTTTGGGAGTGCATATCATCAAGTTGAATTGGAGAACGATTCAAAATTAAAAACTGCATTTTCGACAAAGAACGGTCAATATTGTTTTAAAAGAATGCCATTCGGAATTGCAGCTGCCCCAGTAACATTTCAAGAACTAATGACAAGAGTGTTAGGAGAATTAAACTGGAAAGAAGCAGTTGTATACCTGGACGATATTCTAATCTTCGCAAAAGACAAAGAAGAACATTTCAGACGAGTCGAACACATATTTCAAAAGATTAAAGAATCGGGCCTTCGGATAAACTCTGAAAAGTGTCAATTCATGGTAGAAAAGACAAAATTTTTGGGATATGTCGTGAGCAAAGATGGTATAGAGACGGATAAAACTAAAATTGAAGCAATCGACAAATTTCAAAATCCTTCATGCATTAATCATTTAAGAAGTTTCTTGGGGCTAACGTACTATTATAGAAAATTTTTGAAGGATTATGCAAAATATTCAAAAATACTGGAAGGCCTATGTAAAAAAATAAAGATAAAAAATTGACATAGACAAAGGAATGTGACGAAGCATTTCAGACATTAAAAGATAAAATGACAAAAACACCGATCATAGCATATCCAGATTTCGAAAAGGAGTTTATACTGGATACATACGCCAGTTTTGATACAATCGGGGCAGTACTGGCACAGACGGATATTTAGAGAACTTTTTAATGCAAAATGAAAAATAAAAACTCGGATTTTAAATAAAAAAATCACCTGGATTTATTTTTGCGTTTAACTGTATCATGTTTTATAAAATCAATGAAAAAAATTAAAGAGATAAAAAAAGAAATTTCTGAGACGGTTAACATGAAATAAGTGACAGAATTAGTTTTCATAATCTCTAGAGTTTATTTTCAAATTTAAAAAAAATACGGACTAATTATTTTTCGTCTTTGTTATTTAAAAAATTCAATTGTCCTAAGATTGAAGACTGTAATGAATACAATTATTATCATGCATTAGAAAATTATTTTTTAATGTTTTAAATAAATTGTTTAGTGATTATAAAGATCATTTTAATTATAAATAAACTTGAAAAAAAAGATGGCAATTTTTATTAAAAATGAATAAACGCCATTTAAAAAAAGATTTTGTGATAATATATTTCGACGGTTTAACCGTCATCAACAGATCACTGTTTATGTTCTTTTTTATTGCTTTTATATAAGAAATGAATGATTATGCAATCACTTATGTAAGTCTAATCGAAAACTCTTAACAAATTAGTTGAGAGTGCTGTTTGAACATTGATTTTTGGATCACATGATCTTATCAACAATGCTTCACATGAAACTCTCTCCCAATAATTTTTTAAAACACTGTCGACGCTTGAATTATGCCAGCTGAATTTGGTGTCGCGTTGTACCACGCGAGCATGTCCTCGATTGATACCCCGCTTCTTGCTGCCATGCATTTAATCGTTCGATGACAACGCTCGACCATCCCGTTTCCACTCGGTTGATTTGTGCATCGGAACATGATCTCGAGGCCCACTCCGGTTAGCAATTCTCGGATTGCTGTTCCCCGATTGGTATCGAAATTGTCCAGTAGTTCTCCCGGCGGTCCGAATTCACCAAATACTGCCCTGAGAGCGGCACACAGCTCCTCATCGCTTTCGGATCTAATTTTTCGCCACACTGAAAATTGTTCTGGCTCGCAGTCCACCAACGTCAAACTTTCCCTCGGTTGTGTGCGCTACATCCATGGCGAGCCTGTGCCATGTTCCTTTAACCCCCAGCTCGCTTTTCACCCATTTTACTGCTGCAGGATCAATCGACGCACACTGAGAACAGGAACTTGTTTCCCGCCTGGTAGTTATTTTTAAGTCTTCCGTATCTTTCGTTTATCTCTTCTAGAATTTTCTAAATCTGTTTCTACAACTTTATTGTCATATCATTGTTTATTAAATCTAAAATCCCTTCACTTGATGTCCTTTCAAATAAAGTGGTACAAAGCTTTACCAAAGTCTTGCTGTCTACAAATTCGACTTGTAATAACTTAATATTATCGTATGAGTAATCTGCACAATATATACCACAGCTCCAGATAGTCTTCATACCATCAGTTTTTTTCACAATCCAAGTGTCTCGCAATAACAGACTGCTAATTCAATCACGGGTACCTGTGGGCCAAGGATACGCAAATACCAGAGGCTCCATTTAACAGTTGTAAACCTATTTTTATCTTTTCAAATGTTTGAACCTACAGACAATAAAATTTTATTCCATGCAACCTTAGTTTATCATTTCAGAATGAGATGATAGAGTTATATTTAATTATATTTAAAAACAAAAACATTATTATAGTAATTATTGCAATAAAAACTTTAAGTTATTTTATCATAAATGTTTGTATAAATTAAAAAATAATATTCCTTGTTACTGGTCAAAAACTTATAACAACAACATAATAAATATTACGATTATAATCAGCACACCTGATTTAGTACACAAACATGACAAATTTGAATGAAACAAATTTACTGTTGTGAGGTGTAATTAAAAATAATTATATTTATTGAAAACGTTTTTTATCATAATTATAGTAATATTTCCTATAAAAACTTCCTCACATAAACAAATAGAAATGATGCCATAGTATTATAAGTCTTTCTTGCATTTACTTTAAGCAATTCTTAATCTTCAATTGAAAAATAAGTTTTTTCTGAAAAATATTCCTTAGTTCTGAAACTGAAACTCGGATTATTCAAATAATCTTCATCGAGAAACATTTATAATAGTTGGACCTGATAAATCTGCGAAAACTACGATTTTCTTGGAAAAGAGCCAAATATGTAAGTAACAAATATACACAGCTGTAATGGTTGTCAAATTTGTGTATTTATTGAAGAATGCCGATAGAAACAAGTTAAAAGTTTCGATTGTAACAAAATAATTCTACAGAAATATTTTATTTGTTTTTAAAAAAAATTTTCTAATAACTAAAATAGTTTTAAAACAAAACATATTTTTATTTTATATTTTGATATATTTGATAAGTATTATACTGCTTTATAAAAATGACAGATTAAATAGCAAACCTGCGATTGAAACTTCCTGAAGTTGGGATTTCATTCTAACGCTATTTAGTTGTACCATTAAACAATAAATTAACAAATAAGTGGAATCATAGAAAACGATTTTGGACGTACGGATAACAAAAGAATGAAGTTACATTTTTTATAATTTAATAATTCTAAGAAACTGATTTTTGAAACAAAGAGAATATCTATAAAAATCATTATCTTAATATTATTTATTGAAACATTTCTCATAATCTAGAAATATTCAGAACTTAATCAATTGATAGAGGACTAGGAATATTAAAACCAGTGTTACTTCTTTTCATAGAACCTATACTTTTCTGCAACAAATTCTCAACTCATTTAATATTCCAATCTTGATTATCAATTTTCTTTTAATGATTGACGCCACCTAAATTGAAAAGTGATCTTAATCTCTATAAGCCAATTCAGGAAAAACAAACACTTTTAAAATATTACAGTAATTTTAAAAATTATTGGGATTTTCTAATTATATTACTTAATCCCTCAATTAATGTCTAAACAAGTTTCTCTTCCTATTTTATTAACTTTATTTAATTAGTTATTTCATTTTAAATGATATTAATGATTTTACTTGGATTAATTATTTAATTTAACATTTAATATATAAAATATATAAATTACTTGATCTTTCAAAATCTCAACATCATAATTCGACACTGTTTTGCCATTCTTGACTGGTAAAGGATCAGAATGAAAGAATTTATCTAGTATATTCCGTAAGCATAACGGCTCTTTATTACAATGACGTAAACCGAAACAGACAAATGCAATGACGATAAAGAAAACGAAAACTATTGTAATTGTTAATATAGTAATAATGATTTCGGAACTCCCGAAAATTGGATTTGGATGCACACTGAAGTTGTTTTCTGAATTGATATTAGTTTGAGCACCAAAGGTTTTTGGAGGCGATTTATCAATCAAAATATTAACAGTAACACTGGATTGCAAGGGATTAGGTCCGGTGTTACTAACTACTATTTTAATTACATGATCTCCAATATCATTCAGTGTCATTCCTCGACTAGTATAAATGAATCCTTCATGTGTATCTATTGCAAAAATGTCACTGTTGGGTTCTAATTTAAACTCGATTTCATTATTTTCCTTTGACTGGTCTTGATCATTAGCAGAAACAGTCATGAATTTAAAATTCTTAGGTTCCAAGTATGAAATAATGTGGCGACTGGCGTTGTTTTGAGGAGGAAAAATTATGATCGGAGAATTATCGTTAACATCAATTACATTTACTTCAATCGTTCCTGTTACAGTGTGAGCAAGATACCCACGACCATCAAATGCTAACACTAAGAAACTGAATTTACTATCCTTTTCCCTATCCAATGATTTGGTCGTTGTTAATTCAAATAATCCTCGAGACTTTTTATTTATTCTAAAAGGAAATGAAATCGGATTTGGATTGACCAACTCCAAATTAATATCATCTTCAGAATCTCTATCTTCTACCTAATAACAATAAAATATATTTTAAAAGTTTATATTTTTAAAATATTTTTCTTTAATAAATTATATACATCAAAATGATTTGAAAAATATTTTAAATTCTTTTTCATTATTACATTTCATTTGTATTGAAAATACATTATCTAAATATCCGTAAAAAAATAAATAAGAAATATGACAAATTTTATACAAAATTTAGCCAAATTTAGATTATTTTTACTTCATTTAAATTGACACAGAAATATTTCGTAGACACAATAATGAATTCAAATAAAATTTAGGTCTTAATATTTAGAGTGACCTTTTTATACATATAAAAATTTCCAAAGTCTTCTTTTTTTCCAGGACTTTTAAGGCTAATTCATATTTTTTTATAAACCTCTAATTTATATTCCGGAATTTTATTCTACATAAAAAAGAAACACATAAAACTCAATGAGATGAATATTTTATAGTAAGTTAAAGAATCCCCATGATTGTTCTTAATGGTAACTCAAAGGAAAAGACTGATGCAGTTGTAAGTTTGCAAAGCCACATAGTCTTCTGATAAATGTCCATAATGTATACTTATTATAGTGTAGTTTTAAAATATCATCTAAATCTAGATACGTATACAATGAAGAAAAGCTGCACTCTGATGTATTAAAAATCGTGTATTATACTTTTTTGCTTGAAATCCAAGCGAGAATTAAGTTTATTACCGTTGCGAATATATGTTCAGTGAATGTGGAAGGGCTAAAAGTTACCTAAACTCAAAGTTGGACTATATTAGGAACTGATTCAATATGATGCACGGAAAAGCTTCATGAACATTGAAAATAAGTTATAAAACAAAGGAAAGTATATTATTTATTAATTTTACAAAACAAAAACGATCGTCAGAATTTATTTTGATTAATTTCGAAGGGTCAACCGTCATCATCAGACTAAAATTAACAATGATATACTCGTGTTTATATATCAAAACAATGTTTATGTAATCATTATGTAATTTAAATCATGAAAATACTTTCGATTAAGTTAAAGAGGATGGTGCTTGTACATTGATTTTAGGATCAAAGGATTTTATCAACAATGCTTCACACATCACCCTCTCCCAGTAATTATCAAATTGTGAGCACAAAATCTTCAAATTACTTACATTAACTTTACTATTCAAACAGTTCTTCTTATGTTGAGTAATATTGCAATCACTTTCCCTGCGATTATGTTCCTGAATCCGTTTACAAAAATGACGACAAGTCTCTCCGATGTATATGGCGTCACACTCATTACATTTATGTTGATAAACTAAATTTAAACATAAACCAATTGGAGTGATAGATTTACTACTACAAAAACTTCCTATCTTACATGATCTAGATACAATTTTTAAATTTAATAAATTATTTTCATCATGTTTCATAAAAGAGTTTATTAATTTTCTGAAACCCTCAGAGTAGGGAACAGTCAAAACAAAATCAATATTGTTATAATTATTATTTATCTGATTTTTGTTTTTGTCGCTATTTATTTTATTTTTCATTTTCATTTTCCGATTTAATAAATTTATCGACAGTTTCACGAGTTAATTTTTCAACTATGGATTTGGAATATCCATTTTTATAAAGTATAACTCGCGACGCGATATTGATTAGGCAACTATCTCGTCCTTGAAATGATTATCTCTCATCCATCTCACCCAATTCTTATCTTTAAAGACTTTAACGCCCAACACTCGTACCTCTTTATCCATTGAGAGATTTTCTGGGTTTTTGCTAATAAATTAATATAATACATGTTTAAATATAAAAAGAAAGGATTTGCTCAATGTGACTAATTTTAATAAAAGTTGACTTACCTCAATTTTACCAATGCTAAAAGGCGGAGATAAATTTTCTTTTATACTGAATATCATTGGATTATTAACAAATATCGGAAAATTGTCATTCTCGTCAATTATACTTATAACAAACGTATAATCTGTAGATCTCTGAGGACTCCCATGATCTTTGGCAGTAACAGTTACTGTAAGATTAGGTAAAGGGTAATAATTCACTTCTCGGTCTATTGCTTTTTTAACTCTAATTACCCCATCATTTTCACCAATCGTTAAATAATCTAAGGTTAGAGAATCTGATTTTTCTATAGAAAAGGTTACTCGACCATTTTCTCCTTCGTCTTTATCAGATGCATTAATGGTTAAAATTTCTGTTCCCAATTTTGTGTTTTCTCTAACAAATTTATTTCCGATTATTGTAAAAACAGGTGAGTTATCATTTTCATCAGTAATTAAAATATTTATAGAAGCTGAATATGATGGGACATTCGATTCCGCAGCTTCGTTACAAATGATTTTTGCAACAATATTTGGAAAAACTTCTCGATCTATTTTTGAAATTGTCCGAACGTCATAAGACTTTTCCTTTGGTCCATCATCCTTTATAATATTCAAAATTAATTTGTCAGCAAAGGTTTTTAAATTACAACTAATTCCAGGCCCGTATTGTCCAGCCTCTTGAGATTTGACAGATAAATATGCTACGAAACGATTGTCTTTATTTTCTTCAATTTCTGAATAGTTTTTATTATTCAAATAGTCAATAATAATATTTAATGGTTCATCATAAATATTTTCCACAAATATTTCAACTGTAGCTGATGAAGTAGATGAGAGTGGATTAAGTACAGGGGTTGGGTTAACAGCAACTACAGTAAATTTGTACGACGATTGTTTTTCATAATCGAGGGCGTGTTTTAAATAAACTTCTCCAGTTTTTTCTTCAATACGAAAATCGTTTTGAATCACATCATTTTTATTATTCGGATCAAGTCTGTATAGTATTTTAGCATTTAAATTTTCATCTGGATCATTTGCTACAAATTTAAGTATCGATAATGAAGGATATTCTCCTTCCTTTATTGAATGTTTGTAATAAGACTGAATAAATTTCGGCATATTGTCATTTTCATCTGTTATTTTAATAGTAATAGATATAGAACCAGTGTTTCTTCTTGAATTATCTGCATATTCTTCTCCGTCGACAGCCAATAGCTCAAAAGAAAACATGTTTATAGTTTCCCTATCTAAATATTTTTTCAATCTTAACTCCGGTTTAATTGGGTCTTTTTTGTCAACTCGGAGTTGAAAGAATTGTTCAAATGAATCTGGATTTTTCTGGCCAATTTTATAAGTCTGAATACGATTTTTACCGAAGTCAGGATCAGTTGCAGTAGGTAAAAGAATGTCAGAACCTACTTTAAGATTTTCGGACAATGATATTTTATGAAATGTTTCATTAAAAGATGGAATATTATCGTTTCGATCTTTAATATCTATATTAATATCGTATATTTTCAAACCTTGGTTTTGAACATCTTTACAAGCTACTCCAATAGTAAATTTACAGATTTCTTTCTCCTTATCACAACATTCATGAATCCTTATACAAAGTGTATCCATGTCAATTAAGGATGTTGTGATCAACCTTTCATTTGATACCATAAAATATCCATGTGCTTTGTTTTTATTTAAAACACTGTGTGTATATCTACTTCCTGGACAATTATTTTTGAGATCACCGATTTCAGTACCGAGTGGAGTGTCGTCGTTGATTGAAAAAATTTCAGAAACAACAATTCGTTTAAATAATGTTTCAACGAACAAAAATAATAGTAGATTTTCTTGAAATTTCATCTAAAATTATATTCATAATACAATAATATTAATATAAAATCTTATCAAATTTATAATTAAACAAAGTTTCAAACTAATATTTAATAAAAAATTACGAAAAATTCATAAATTAATATTATCACAATTAAATTATAACTGATGTGTAGTACATACATATACATATTACGTTATATTTGCGTAACCTATAATTGATAATAATAATAATTATTAATTATCCTCATTATATTGTATATTGTATTAAAAATAATGTATGCACTATTTAGCGGATTTTAAAACGAATTATTTTTTAAAATATTTTAGTACTAAAAATTTGGTACATCAACAAAAATACCATTGTACTATAGAAAAAGTTAATAACTACTTATCCTAACCTATATGCGTAATATGATTTATTTTTCAATATTAAGGGGTGAAAATTCCCTAGAGTGCCCGTAACTTTAAACACGTTAAAAATATTTTTTTTAATAATTCAGATGTAAATATTATGAAATGAAACATTAATTTCTTAATAAAATCATAAATAGATAATTTAATAATTTTACTAATTTCTAACATTTCCAAAACAACACAGCTCGTTCCAGAATTTCTAAATTTATTTAACAATAAGTAAGAACTAGTACTCTTAACTTTCTTAATCTCTAACTGCTAAATAATTCCTTTAATGTTTTTTGGCTCATATACTCTTTAAAAATATTAAATAATTGTGTGCACTAAGATAAAATATTATATATATATATATATTAGGGTGGGTCGATTGTTAATAAATTTTTAGTTCAAGAAAGGAAACATGGTTAAAAAGTTGTATTTTGGTATAGAAACATCGAATCAAACCATTTTACTTAGATTTATGGACATTTACTGCTCCCAACTTTTCTTCGAAAATGCAGTTCAACATAAGTGTGAAAACAAGGTAATTTGGCTAGTGTCGGAATGTGTTTTGCGCCTTTGTCCATATTTAGAAGTAGCTTTCTTAAGAGCTTATAAGTATATTATTTACTCTCTTGGGCTGAGATAGTATATTCTGTGTCC
>MQRK01219537.1:26602-48559 GCA_001938485.1 Girardia tigrina
TCCTACACCAAACTGAAGCCATCACCCAAGAGGAAATTCATCGAGTGTTCGAAAACTTGAAACGTCGAATTAACGTTTGTATTCACGAACTTGGTGGGCATTTCCAGCAGTTGTTGTGATTTTTTTCTTGTTATTTTTAATAAATTAAGAGACGGTCATTGTTCTTCACATAAAATTGACTATTCAAAATATTTTATTATTGATTTTTAGAACACAGGATATCGTTCTTGTTTTGAAATTGCAGGTGCACAGTTACTTTTTGAACGCACTGTAT
The DNA here is from genome assembly GCA_001938485.1 of Girardia tigrina. Taxonomy (NCBI): domain Eukaryota; kingdom Metazoa; phylum Platyhelminthes; order Tricladida; family Dugesiidae; genus Girardia; species Girardia tigrina. The sequence goes on from MQRK01219537.1 coordinate 26,877, forward strand.
AATTAAAAACCAATATGTAATGTCTAAAGAATAATACATGCATACTCAAAATCTTTAATCTTTAGATCGAAAACCCGTCAAAATGACATGTTCTGTAAACCTAGTATTAATAAGATCAATTGATCCGAAAATTAATATATTAATCTCTAAACTAAATATGTTTCAATAACACTTGGTAATTGTGAGCAATATTATTGAATTTGTTTTGTATTTGTATGCTGTTTAGGAGTGGTGTCTTTCCTACCCTGATGACCGATTAATTTAAAAAGTTAATTAATTTAATATTAAATGATTCCCGGACGTTTCCTCACATAACATTTGCTCACACGAACATTTTCTCACATGGACATTTGCTTACATGGACATTTGCTTACATGGACATTTTCTCACACGGATATTTGCTCACACAGACATTTACTCACAAGGATATTTGCTCACACGGACATTTGCTCGCTTGTAAATTACTTTTATCAAACTTCTTTTCACTGAAATATTTTTCACCTTGTAGATTTTTAATTAATTAATTTGCGATAAAATATGTTTTTTATCGAAAATTAATAATAATTTATTATTAATAACAAAAGTTTTTTCAATACAAATTTCTAATAAAAAATTCTTAATCGAAATTAATGCAATGTAATGTATTTTTATCAATCCGATTTTAAATAATAGAAAAATATTAAAATAACTTTACAAATATTTTTTAATTTACAAAATTTACTTGTCAGTGGACATTCAAATTTATCAAAATTCTTTTCACTGAAATTTTTTCACCGTATTGATTTTTCTTTAATTAATTTGCAATAAAATATGTTTTTTATCGAAAATTAATAATAACAATAGTTTTCTCAATAAAATTTTCTAATTAAAAACTCTTTTATTCAATGTCTGTGTAGCAAATGTCGATTTGAGCAAATGTCCGTGTGAGCAAATGTCATGTGAGGAAACGTCCGGTTACGATATTAAATATTTAATAAGCTTAGAAATTTTATAAAGGTTCGTATAAATAAATAATTGGTTTTTAATATTATACATTAATTAATACATTATTGTTTGCATAATCATTTCTTTTAAAAAACGGTTACAAAGTTAAATTTTCTTAATCTGATGATAATCGATTAATGACTTAAATATTTAAAATAGCGGTCCCATTTAAAATACTTTTATTTTTGAGTATTATTTACAATTATTATTCTTAAAATTGAAAATATTATTTTGCCAATTTTATTGAAATTCTAGAAACTCAAAACGCTCATGTATTACTAAACATAAAATCAATTTTCATAAATTTTTTATTGAAAATATGATAAATTTTATCAGCAGCTCTCAAAATGTGTTTTTTAAGTAAATATCATTTCAATGTTTCATATTATATGGAATCAATAACAAATATGAATTCATCAGCATCAATCGGCACACAATTAGATGCGTACACGCGCATCAATACATATCTTCAGTTAATGTGTATGCGATCTTAAGTACAACACTAAAAATAAGTGTCAATAAAATTAAGAAGCTTTGAGTATGTTTTTTTTATTTTGATAAAATTACTGCCAAATGACCTTGACTACATTGTGCCACATACAAATATTGATTAACCAAAGAAGTCTTTATTTGTCACTATTAAATCTTCTAATTAATAATTTAACTTCTAATGAACAAGTAATAGTTCGAATGATGTGCATTAATCCCACAGGAAACTTTCTTTACCGGAGTGATTAGCCTGGCACAGAATTTGTAATGTAATGGAAACAGTCTTAATTTTGCTTTCTAGACTTTTGTTTCTCTAGGGACTTAGTCTTAATTAGTAAAACTAAATTCTTGAAAATGGTTTATTTTGTTAAAATTAATATTGAATACAAAACAAAAAGATATCATTAACAAATGAAAATGAACTGATTTATTAATAAACATTAGTGAACATTACTCAACATGATTCCTTGAACAGGTTAATAAAATTTAAAACTACATTTTTTTTATTTCGTAAAAATAGATATTTTGTAATAATTAATAGTTTTTGTGGTTTTATTTTAAATTTATAGTTAATTGCAAGAAAATATAGAATGAGATCGGTTCTCCACAACATTATTAGTACTGACACATTTAGTGATAACTGATTGGAAAATTTGTAAAGAGAACAAGTGGCATCAAATAAGTGGTTTTGTATTATTTTGCGAAAAAAATAGTGTGGGAAATAAAGAAGATTTAATATATTAAGTTGTGATTAATTATTAATTTGTTAAAATATTCAAAAAGATTGTAAATAACAAATATATTTTAGTTCAAATTATGAGTTCTGATTTGAAACCTGGAAATTGCCCAGCCAAATTTTTCATGACTTATCAGAACGACAAAGAAGTGTCAGTGAATCGATAAGAGAAAAACCACTGATGATATGTATTTATATATTTACATATAAATATATTTATATATATATATATATATATATATATATATATATTTTAAAATAATTTTGTTAAAACTTTTTAATATTTATTAAATAGCAAAACAATCGTGGAATACGGGATAAGATAAAATAGCGATCGATACCATATTTGTGGACTTTCAAAAGCCAGATCAAATAAAAAAACTGGAAAACAAATTTCCTTAAAGACAGCTGCCTAATTTGATTCAAATACGTGACTTCTTCCAAACAAACAAGAAAAAAGGGGATCCAAAACTTGCATTAATTTAGCAGAATTAGACGAATGGTGCAGTGCGAGAAGATAAATCCCAGACAAACAAAGTTTAGATCATAGGTACCTAAGGCATCAATGTGGCAGTGAAGTGAATCCATCAACTGGTAAAATAGAACCCAATGTCTGGATAACAACATGACGATTGACCTCATTATGCCAAAAATCACAACATCTTTGTGGCGATACAACATACAAACTGATTTATCAAGGATATCCAATGTTAATGGTTGGAACAACAGATAAAAAGAAAAGCTTTCATCCGTTCGGCATAACAATTTGCACAAATGAACGAAACCAAGATTTTGAATTCATATTCAAATCAATTGAGACATGTGCCAAACAATTTGACAACTTTTATTATGAACCTGACACATTAATAGCAGATGCCGCAGACCATTGGATTCAAGTCAGCATTTGGTGAAAATTCATCTAAATTTATTTTCTGGAATCATTTATTTATCTTCCAAATTAATTAATCTATCTACTGAGTTTATTCATACCCTTTAAAAAAATTTATTTCGTAAATTTGATTGATAACAATTAAAATGAACTTAAATTATTTTAGAAAATATTACGTTGATTTATTTAGAAATCTAAAATAATTATTCAAACCATTTTAAAGCCTACAGAAATTTTTTAATTTAAAGTAAATTTAAATGTTTAAATTAAAATTAAATCAGTTTTAGATAATAAGAATGAAAATATTAATCTGCCATCTGGGTAGGTGACATGTAAACTTTATATAGAAAAAGATTTTAATTGAAAACTGATCAAATGCTATAACATTGATAATGATAACTAAAAACCAATTTCGAATCCGGATATATTTTCTTACTGACAGACAAATGCAAATGGAATATCGAAAATGTGAAAGACATTTAAATGCTGATGCGATATAGATAATTGTAATACAAAAATAACTTGAGAAATATTCGTTAAAGTAAATATTCCATATTTTACTAATGTGAGGAATATTTTAAATTGTCTGAATGTGTGAATGTATTGATGTTGTATATTGATTTGAGTATGCTGAACTTAGAATGCTGATTCTCCCACCCAGATGGGAATTGGTATTTTTTAAATTTAAAGTGATTGACTATTCGAACATAATTAAAATAATAATTTTAATAAGTTTATCTTTTTTAAATTAACAATCTAAATTAAGTTAAATATTTTTATGAAAAGAATATTTAATTAAATGTAAATCAATTTAATAAGATTTAAATTAAAGTTATTTTTAATAATTTGATAACATTTGTATAATTTTGTGTTTTTATTTAGAAATGATTTAAATTATTATTTTAATTAATATTTTTAAAAATTAAATATTTTAAAACGATTTAGAAAAATTTTCGAATAATCATGATTAAAAATAGAAATAAGAAAACCAATTAGAGATATGTCAAACGATGAAAGATCTTCTGAGAGTTATGTTGACTCTAAATGTGATAGTAATAAAAATTCATATGAGAGATATCTCAATGTTCTTAATAATAAAATTGAACGAAATTGTTTTTTTATGTTTAAAAAAATTATAACTCAAACAAATACTATTAAACAAACGATTTGGATTAAGGTTCCGAATTTTATTCCATTTATATTAATTAAATAATTTATAATTTAAACAAAAAGTATTGTTTAACTTTTCTCTTCTTGTAAAATAAAATGATTGCATATCGTGAAAGAGATGGATGTTAATAATCTTGAGCATTTTTTTATATTATCCTTATATTACTGCTTATATTATCCTTCAACTTGATTTTTCTTTTTTTATTTTAACAAAAAAAATATGTATTAATATTAATTATGTAGAGGTTATACTTTTATAGTGAGGAATATTTTAAATTATTTGAATGTGTAAATGCTGTATGTTGATTTAAGTATGTTGAACTTAGAATAGTGATTCTCCCACCCAGATGGAAATTGGTATTTTTTATTACATTTAAAGTGATTGACTATTCGAACATAATTAAGATAATCATTCGATAAGTTCATATTTTTTAAAATTAAGTTTAATATTTTTAGTAAAATTTAAATTAAATGCATTTTTAATAATTTGATAACATTTTTACTATTTTGGGTTTTATTAAGAAATGGTAAAAATTATTATTTTTTAATTAATATTTTCATAGAAGGTAAATATTTAAAGAGACTTAGAAAAATTGTTCAAATAATCATGATTAAAAATAGAAATAAGAAAACCAAGTAGAACGATGACAAATGATGAAAGACTTTCTGAGAGTCTTAATGACTCTAAATATGATTGTAATAAAAATCCAAATGAGATTTGTCTAAATGTTCTTAATATTTATGAAGTTTTTATTACTGCAGTTGTGAGGAATATTTTGAATGTTTGATGTTTTGTGTTTGAATGTTGATTTGGAATTGTGTCTCTCCTACCCAGATGGTAGATTAATATTTTAATTCTTATTATATGATAATATGTAATGTTTAAATTTATTTCTAATTGAAAATAATTGTAAATAAGTTTAGTAATTTTATTTACAATTTTTAAATAAGTAAATTGAATTAACATTTTTTTCAAGAATTAATAATCATTTTAATTTTTAACCAATAAAATTTGGAATAAATATTTTAACAATTTCTGTAAATCTCCATTTGCTTAGATAATAATATTAAAGTCATTAATTAATTAGACGGGTGCAATCGTACGAGAGTTTTGACAAAGATTGTTCTGAGGATTCTCAAACTTGTATTAATAAAAAGATTAAGTCATAATTAATATAATTTAGTCTTTGAAAAATCTCATCTCAAAAATATCTTTTTTAAAATTATTTCAAACATTGCAAAAATATAACGATAATATTATTTAATGTTCCACAAAAAGACGTTGAAATGAATTTTATATAATGTTTTATTTGTATCCTCAGGCCTTCATTATATGAAACTCGATGATCGAAATCACCTCATATTTACTTATTTACTTTTGTTACTTAATTTGATGAAAAAAGAAAATGAATTTGTTATTAACTGTCCGATAATGTTTATATTTTTTGTACATAATTAAAATATTTTTAACGATTAATATCTTTTGGATAGAAGCATACTGTCATTACCAATGTAACTATTTAATAATCAACACAAAAACTTCTACCGCCAATATATTTTGACAAACTAAAATTTCTTGTGTTTAATATGGAGCTACAAAATACTGTTAAACATTTTTATTCAACCTAAATTTAGAACATTTTATTATTAATATGCTTGGAACGCATTTCTTTTTCTTGATCCTTGCATATTTATTTCTAATCATTATAAATACATATCGATTGATTTCTACGAAATGTGTCTCAATAATGTCTATATTTGGCTAATCCTAAATGTATTATAGATTTCTAAACTATTTTACTTTAGATTTTGTAGCAACACTTGCAATTGAAAAAGCTTATTTTTTTATTACATTAATAGTTTATTCATTAGATTTATGCATTTCTCTTTTCATAATACTTGATAGTGAGATACATTGGTAGATATAGTGTTATATCTTATAACTTTAAAAACTAAATGGCAAGTGTTAAAAAATATAAATAAACCCTTAGGCTGCAACGTCAATTTTTATTTTATTGCTTCCTGCGTAGTCGATATATGTCAAACATTTTTTTCTTCATTATAATCAAGTAGAAAACGGATGAAATGGGAAATATTTACGAGGAATATTTTGGTGTCCCTTAACTCATCGTACGAAATGTGTTTACCCAGCTAAAGCTCTACAGAATCACGGTACGAAGGATCAAGACTGCTCCTTTCTGACTGGGGAAACGTAGCGTGCCCGTGCACAGAAAGCTCGCATTCTTGTATCTAAAGCCGTGCGAGAAAGTCAGCAGGCTCTGTATTGTCTATTTATGGTTTCTACTCGATACAGAGTCAATGGCTCACTACTCTGTACGCCAATGCTGGTACTGTAGTCTCTACGATAATCAGTTATCCGTCAAGTCGGGGAGGCTTAATATATATGTTTTTATAAAACTTTTTAGTGTTTTTATAACACTAGTTAGATAATTTTGTAGTGCCCGAGATCAGAGTATTTGTCGAGTTCTTTCAACAATTTGGCGTCGCTTTCGCGACTACGTTTTAGATAATTAAGTAAGACAAATTCGATACAACGGAGTATTTTGGTCGTTTTATGGAGAGATTTTCAAAAGTCTATAGTGGATAAGAACCAAGAACCGTTGCCGGTCGTTTGGAAAAAATAGAACTGGAGAAGAAACTGTAAATTCAGTCTTTCAAAACATTTATTATTATTTTTTAGATTTGGAATCGCTAGGTAATATTTCAAATGATGAATTGATAATTTTTGAAGACTTTAAAAACTAATAAAATTGTTTCTATTTTAATACAGCAAGTTTACATTTAAATAGAGCATTTATATTAGAGTTTATAATTAAATAAAACAAATAAATAAAAACAAACAAGATTTATCAATCAAAATAGACTGATTTTACATTATAGTACATCATTTATATTTTGGAATGGTATAAAAACAAGCATATTCTCAAATACATAAACGTAAAGATACAAAAGCAAATATATATATATGTATATTTTTACATGTAATAAAGACACTTAACATATAAAAAGAACAAATGAACACTTCAGCATTGCCCCACTTCTGAAAAAAATATTTTTCCAAAACTTTTTCTTTCCCAATACTTTTAAAATAATTTACCATTATTTTTCATGAAAAATGTTTCGCAAAAATATATTTTTTTAATATTTTAAAAAAAATAATTTTATTATTTTTGAATTTGTTTTATGAAAAAATAAATAAAGCATTAAGAAATATCGACATACGAAAAATATCCTTTCTTTTTTTAAAAAGCAAATAAATAGAAATTATTAAAAAAACAGAAAAAAATATGATTTTATTTATCTCAAAGTACTTTTTCAAACTTTTAATTCCACTTATTTATTTTGTAAAAGTATGTTAATGTATAGTTTTATAAATAAATATATAAAACTATTTCTTTAAGTTTTTATTAACAGTAAAAATACTGCTTTTATTAATAATTTTAATGCCAAATTAAATCCAATTAGTAAATCCAAAAACAATTTTTAAACCATACTTAATTCGAAAGTCACTCAAAAATCGATTAACAAATTCATGATTATTAACTATTTAATTGATATTCCATTAGGCCTGTTGGGGTGACTAAATTAAAGTCCGGTTAAGATGAGAATATTAATATGTTTTCAGTATGGTGCAACTGTGATATAGCGGTTGAATCTCGAACTATTCGGTCAAACTCGAAATTTTTTGACCGAATAATTTGATGCTGATTTGGTTAGTAGGGTTTTCATAACGCCTTTTCCCCGTCTTAAACCACTGAAACATTGTTTTAAACGCAAGAAAATAATTGAAGAATAGAATATCCAAGTTCGAAAAATGAATAATTTTTTACCGAAAATTCCTCATGACAAAGATATAAATGCATGATGTATAATTAAAAAAGAATCAGAAGATGTATTAATTACGAAAAATTTCCGAAAATTCTTAAATTAATGACATAAAAATTTTAAATTTGAATTTTAAAAATGATTAATAAATCATTCATATAGCAATTTTCATGATTCATATATTTTCATTGGGATTACATATTTGGGCAAAATTTTACTTCAATCGGATTGTGAGGAATATTTTCGAATGTTGCTTATTATACGTTGGTTTTTGGATTGCGTTTCTCCCACCTATATCAAATATTGTTTTGAACTGTTGGAATATTCGGACAATTTTGAGATGTAAATAACAGCTTTAAAATTAAATTAATATATTTTACTCTATAAATATATAATAATATTTTATTCAAAATATTTAAAATATATTTAAGTGATTTAATTATTTTAATAGTGGATTTTAAAGCGTAAAGTTTTATTCAATTATAAATAACCTATTTAAAATGAATTAAAATATTTTTTAAATACTTTACTAAGAATTGTTATTTAAATTTGTTCTAATTACAAGAAGTTTAGAAATAGAATTAAAATTTATCAAACAAGAACGCTGTCTAACTACGAATGTTTTGTTGAGAAATGTTCTAGAGACAATTCGAGTTTTGATGTCAATAAAACTATTGGAAATCATATTTGTGTCCCTAGTACATATCATGGGAAGTGAGTTAAAAATCGTTTAACAACCTTGTGGCACATACATTTATATTTAAGAAGACATTTAATAAAAGTATGGTAAAAACACAAACGAAAATATAATTGGTACAGGCAAATAACTACATGCTTCATATTTTAATGTGTCACTGCTCTTTAAAAAAGTTATTTTTATTAGAATAAAGAGATATAGCCCAAATATAATACATAATCAAATGAGATACTCACTTTTCATTAATCAATCAAATATCGCGTGTATTTTCTTTCAAAATGGCGACCAATAAAATATCAATTGAATGTCATTCAATTCAAATATATATTTACGATATTAATTTAAATTTCATTTTTTACAGTCATTAACATTTTATTAAATATTGATTTTTAAATACTAATAAAATCAATAAAAAATACTATAGAAAATAATTATAACAAATTATATGAAAATGTATTGAAACACTCAATTTAAAATCAAGAAACAATCTGGTTTTGTTCTGTGATCAGTATGATTTGATCAAATTAAACACTGAAATATAAACATATCTTTTACAAAAAAAATTTAATTCAAATAATTAATATTCTACAGAAAATAAATTTCAAACAACATGGCAGCTCAGTAAAACAATAATTTAAATTGAGCACTTTTCACCAATTTTAAATTTAAAATTAAAAATGATGAAAAACACGATAGTTAATAATAATTAAATATTTAAACAAATCAAATATTCATTAATATAAAAATATGAAAAAAAAGAATGATTATTTTATTAAAAATTAATATTTTTCATAAAGTAACAATCTTACTCTTTAGCAATGCAAATTTTCGGTGTAAAAGCAAACATTAAATGTAATACCACTACATTCAACCAACTCAAATTGAGTACTGCAACTACAATCCAATTGGTGTGTCGTCATTTCTGACTAGCCAATCAAAATCAAGTAACGTTCACTATTGTACTTTCTGTGACAAAATCACAGTTCGAATGTGTTATGACTGATTTGGTGAGTTTTGTCTGTTTAGAAATGAAATCCAAAATAAACGATTACACAAAACAAAAAAAAATATTTAATTTGATAAATTCTATTATTTTTTATGTGAGTGATGATGAAATTTTGAATTGTATTTTCATTATTAATAAAATATTTTTAAATGACACCAGGGAAATGATGCATGTAAGATGATATTTTAGTTATGTATTAAATGACGAAGTATAATTATCATACACTAGATTTTGTTAATTAAGAATCAGTAAACAATTTTCTTTAAAACTTGTAATATTTTTCTATCTAGTAATATGCAGTAGTATTTTTATAAAAAAGTAGTATATTTTTGTATTAAACTATTCTCGAAAATATCATCATATGATGTGTATTAACGAAAAAGCAATTATAGTAATATAGGATGTGTAGTGATTGTGCAAATTTTCCTTTTGTTTTTAAATATTAATTATTATATTTGTTTAAATAAAAAAAATATTATAGTTTGTGAGGAATAATTCAAATTGTTTGAATGTGTAAATGTATTGATGCTGTATGTTGAATTTAGTATGGTGATTCTCCCACCCATATGGAAATTTAAAATTTAAAGTGATTGACTATTCGAACATAATTAAAATAATCAATTTATAAGTTCATATTTTTTTTAATTTAACAATAAAATTAAGTTTAATATTTTTATTAAAATTTAAATTAAATAGATTTTTAATAATTTGATGACATTTTTATTATTTTGTTATTTTTTGAGAAATGGTAAAAATTATTATTTTTAATTAATAATTTTTAGAAGTTAAATATTTTAAAAAATGACTTAAAAAATTGTTCGAATATTCGTGATTAAAAATAGAAATAAGAAAACCAATTAGAACGATGACAAACGATGAGCCATAGTGACTGGTATTTATATATTCTTATAAAAAACAAATAATATAAAATCTTTATTTATATTTATATAAATTTACAAAATAAATAACAGAAAAAGTTTTATTACAACGTTTAGGCTCCTGGACGATATACTTACTGAGAACCTTTTCCAGTTACTCAGTTTTAATAAAGAATTTATATATTTTCTCGATTGTACTATATATTTCCAATATAGTTTTTTTTTATTTATTGCGCCATATATTTTCAATATAGCAGTTTGTTCTTTTTTAAAATTAAATAGATATATATTTTCAATATCTAATAAAAAAATGTGAATGTTCTATGAAAATTTTTCACTTTTTATAGTCGATTCCTTGATCGACTTTTCTGATTTAAAGGTCAATTCCAATAATCTCAGCTACAGATATCAAAATTTCTGTGAATGTCGAATTTTGTAATTATCCGAGGTCGAGAAAAATGTGTGCCTGCAAAATTGATAAATGCCAAGCAAAATTTGTCCGTACAAAAAATGCGATTATTAATATGTGACATTTATTAATATATATTTTATTTATTTTTATATAAAATATTATTTAATTTATTTTGTTGGGGTACAAAGGTGATTAATGAACGATTATAAAACGAAACAAATCAAAGATATTCTTTTTAAATATATTTATTTCTTATGTACAAGGTTACAGAAATTGATTTCGAAATATTTAACAAAAATCCTTTTATATTTAATGAATTTGTATTTTGGGTAAAGCGAGAAAAGATAATTCTTTTACCCGCAAATCAGTTTGATAAAAATAATATATAAAAATATATCACTGTCAATATAATTATATATAAAATTTCTACGACCCGTACTTTGATAGTCTTTTCTGCTCTTGGCTTTTAGTCTCTTTGATCCTTTTAGATACGTAATTCTTAGTGTCTACCCTTTTACTATACGCGGTCGTTTATATATAGATGGTTAGATGATTTGGAATTCTGATTATCTCTGCGTGAGATAATTTTATGCAAATGATAATAAATTCCTTCAGATAGACTTTCACTTGATCTCGATAATGTAATTAGCTCGACCTTTTAAATCAAACGCAGATCTTAATTAAGATTTTCTTTAACTTTCGTTAGGTAATTAAGGGCGCTTTTCTTTAAATTCTTTTTTCTTTTATAGTCTTTCTTTAATATATATTTTTTCTTATTTTCTTAATTTAAATTCTATTTGTCTTTTCAATATAAATACTTTATTTTTAAATTCTAAATATTTATGTCTAAAATTCAATTAAATCTAATTATTTTTATATAATTTATATTTATTATAGTAAAGAGGTAAATAATCTTTTATTATATAATTATAATCTTTTATTATTTAATTAAAACAATTATTAAATTCTTTTAAAATTTATATTTTAACAGTATATATACTTAACAATTTATTCTTTTTTTTATTAAATTTAAACATATTATCAACACCTATCCTTTATGATAATTATTAAAAAATGAATAAAAAAATAGAAATTATTAAAAATAGGAATTTATATTTTGTTTAAATATTATTTAAACATTGTTTTTTGTTAATAAATATTTTATAATCCATATTATTAATCTTTTATTTAAAACTATAACATGGCATCACGAACAAATGCAACTGCGCAGAAGTTTTAGAAGAAATCATATTCAAGAAAAAAGAAGAAAATTGTTTTTCTTCGAAAAAAATCAATTGCGGAACACACCAATAATGTTAAAAAAAATTTAACATAATTCGAAGAAACGAAATTACACGAAAATACGAAAATGGAGATGTTTTCTTCGTATTTGGACAAAGATTTCATAGCGGAAATTCAAAGCTATTCCGGATCCGATTGGAAAGGCTGTAATACGCAAACACTGACTTCTAAATTCATCGAAAAATTCGACATGCAAAGATATAAAGTCGGTGAATTGTTTCAATCTTGCAAATGAGCCAAGAACAAAAAGAAACATTGCAGATTTTTAAAAAGAGTAAAATTGGAAGTGTTTATGCTAAATATCAAATCAGATGACTCCATAGTTAAAATTTCCCAGCACGGACCACTAGACAAACAGATCTTTAAAGTTTTCAAAATTCTCAAACTGACAACACTATCTGAAGCTCTCGGGATGGTGAAAGAAGAAGACTGGGACAACAGTGACGAAAATAATTACAAATTGTATAAAATGAACAAAAGCGTATCGATTGCGGAATTACTTCAGGAGAATCAAAAACTAAAGACAGAAATAAAATTTCTGAAGGATGAAATATTTAAACTTAAAAATAATCGAGTATCCGATAATGTGAAGAGCGAAAACCGTTAATGTTTTATATGTAATAAAGTCGGACCCATCAAACGCTTTTGCAAAGCTTTAATTTGCTACGAATGTGGTGGTAACTACATGAAAACAAATTGCCCAAACCTTAAATCTGTTAAGTTTTTACAGAAAACGGATTTATCGGAATCCTAAAATTAAGATTCGATCTCAGAAGTAAGTAGAGATAATGAAAGGATAATTAACTCAATGGCGAAAACTAAACCCTGAAAAAACCGAATTTAGTCAGTCAATATGTATCTTACATTAACGGTACAACAACGAAACCGAAACGTCCACTTTACAAAGAAGTACTATTAAAAAATCAGCCGTTAGCAAATCAGCCGATAGTTCATTGTTCAGTTCGAAATACTAAGATTAATGCTTTGTTTGATACAGGTGCAGATTTGAATGTTGTAAGTGAAAACTTTGCAAAACAGCTATCTCAGCGAGAAAATATAAAAGTATATCCATCAGAAACAAAGGTAAAATGTGGTAGTGGTCAGATGGTTAGTTGTAAAGGCAAGGTAAAATAATCAGTAAATGTTGGTCCAATTTTAACCAAGCATGTATTTGATATTATGCATGATATATCTCCAGCATGAAAAAATGTGGCATAATAATTAGACCAGATATTGATGCTATTGAAATAGATAAGATAATTGTCCCATTTGTTTTAGTTACAAAAGCTGCAACAACTTTAAACTGATGCCTACCGTATTTCAAAGTTCGGATGCGGAGAGAAGTACTGAATGAACTCAAAATTGCTTGATGATGCGCCTGATTTTATGTGATAATGTTCAGTTATGTGGAACTCGAGAATATCTGGTAAGAGGAGTAGTAATAGATGAAAATAATCAGAAGTTATCAAGGTCCGGAATAGATATGATCTTTACTGGGGACAAAGCAAAAATGGCAGATAAAAATTTATTAATTGGAAACTCTATTGTATCGCTGAAAGATGGCTCCATCTGTGTCTGGCTTTATATGACAGATGCAGGTTCTAAAACGCTACATGCGGGTTCAGTACTTGGATACGCTGAAGAATGGAAAGATGACAAAAATTAGAATACTAAAAGAAGTATATGTAGTTTATCCGAGATTTAAAAGCATGGAGAAATATCTAGATTACCACATATATGTTTTATTACAGAGAAAAATATGAATGACAGCGGAAAATGTAAAAAATGAAACAATGCATATCATAGAGAAAAATATAGATATTTTTAGCAAATACTCGTTAGATATGAGTCTTACCAATATTATAGAGCAGACAAATTATACAGGAGAAGCTAAGCCTATAGTTTTTAAGTCTAGAAGAATACCAATCGGTTTGAAGGAAGAGATAAATTCTAAAGTAAAGGAGCTAGAACATGTTGGAATAATAAGGCCTATTAATTCTCCGTGGAATTTTCACTCATAATTGTAAAAGAGAAAAACGAAGATATAAGATTATGTGTGGATTATAGAGGTTTAAATGCTAAAACAGATCGTCAAATTTATCCTATTCTAGCAAATGAAGAAATATTTGATGCCATTGGAGAGGTCAAATACTTCTCAATGCTAGATTTGTCTAATGGTTATTATAAAATCCCTATTAAGTCTGATGATATGAAAAAAACAGCATTTACAACAAAAGATGGACAGTTCGAATTTACAAGAATACCTTTTGGTCTATGCTCTGATCCTTCCACCTTCCATAAAATAATGAATATAATTCTGCGAAGACGGAATTGGAGTAAGTGTCTAATATACTTAGACGATGTTCTGATTTTCCGAAGAACCATTAAAGAACATAATAATCGATTAAGCTTAGTACTCCAGAGAATTACAGAAGCTGGCGTGAAACTGTCACCAGAAAAGTGTTGAACTTTTAAGACCGGAGTACACTATCTTGGTCATGTTATTGATACTGATGGAGTAAGAACAGATCCAAATAAAATAACAACAATTAGACAATGGCATATACCAATGTGTTTTAAAAATTGCAGTCTTTTTTGGGCCTGTGCAATTATTATAGGAGATTTATCAAGAATTATGCTATGTTATCGGAGCCTTTAACACGAATAATTCAAAAAAGATGCTTAATTTGATTGGGATGAAGATAAGATTATCACTTTTAATAGACTTACAGAAGCACTATAATCTCTGTCAGTATTAGTCACCGATACGAGATGAATACTATGTTCTCGAAGCAGATGCATCCCAAAATTCTATAGGAGCGGTATTATCACAAATTCAGAATGGTTCAGAAAGAGTAGTGGCCTTTGCATCAAAAACATTGATTAAAAACCAAAGAAAATATTGCATTACAAGAAAAGAGCTTTTTTCAATTTATACTTTTGTATTAAAATTTAAGCATTATATATTGGGACAAAAATTTACAGTTCGAACTATCCATGAAGCTTTAAAAGTGTTTCTCAAATGGGATAATCCGAACACTTCCTAATTTAGTGCATGGAAATCTGAACTAGAAGTTTACGATAAGGCTATATAATACCAGTAGGGGAAGGATCATGTAATTGCCGATGCTCTTTCCAAGTTAGGCTACTGTGTACAATGTACATTGAAACACAATGAACCCCTTAAGAAAAGAAATATCAAAGTTTTTAACGATAAGAATTCAAATAAATCAAATATAGAAAAAACGATATGCAAGCTTTTTATTAGTGATGACAATCAATTTAAAGACGTGATTATCAAATCGATTTTCAAAATATTGAAAAAAGAAATAGATATAAAAAGCCTACACAAAGATGTTCAAGAAAACAAAGGATTTAGAACTTTATTGTCTAAATTACCAGATTTACGCCTTAGAGGAAATGTAATTTATTTATTAGACAAAGATGCATACAGATTAATAGTTCCGGAATCTGACAGATTCAATATGATTCATAAAATGCATAAATTGTTAGGCCATGTTGGAATTGGAAGAACTTTAAATGCAATGAAAATTGAATTTTATTGACCAGATATGACAACAAATATAAAGATATGCGTTAGAAAAAGTGAGGCATGCTCAAGAATGAAGGGAAAAACGGTCGTGATAAAGCCCCTCTCAGAGATTTTTCGTAAACCAACCATTTCAAATGATTGGAATAGATATATATTGGTCCTTTACGCTGTACTAAAGATGGTCATCGTTATGTATTAGGCATCATCGACTACTTCTCAAAATATGTCTTTAATTCCTCTTAAGAAAATTGATTCGAGTACGATCAAATAGTCATTATGGGATCAATGGATCTCTAAATATTGAAAACCAGAAAAGATTCATTTAGATATTGCCTTGTATTTTACGTCAACGGATTTTGGACAATTCTGTTCAGGTATGAACATAACACAGTCACACTCTTCACCTTATTACCAACAATCAGATTGTTTAGTTTAAAGACTTTTACGAACTGCAAAGGAGATAATGGGATCGTGTATGATGGCGAAGAGGACAGGTGACTGGTCTGACAGTTTAACAGTGGTTGAGTTTTGACTACGATGTTCAAATCAAAAGACAACCGGCCTTAGTCCTTTTGAAATTGTTGATGGTAGAAAGCCAATAGTTTTAACCACAACCAACAATAATTGTTCAACAAGATCATTAAGTGATTATGTGATATGGCTTAAACGAGAAAAAGAAAAACTAAACATAATAGACAAAATGAAAACAGGTTTTGGTTACTCAGCTGATATATATATATATATAATCGAAACACATGGTATAAGCAATTAAGTATCGAAGACAAAGTACTGGTTAAAGAAAACGGAGAGAGAAGATTGGGTAAACAAATATACAGTGGAACATATACAATACAAATGATTTTAAATAAGTATACTTATATTCTTCAAGATAAAACATCACTGAAAGTAATGAAAAGAAATTATATTCAGTTAAAAAAAATATAACGTGGAATTAAACGCACCAAAAGATTATGAATCAAGTACGTCATTTATATCCAGGAAAGAATGAATTGCCAGAAATACGAGATAACCGATGAGAAGCACTAGGAATCCAGCACCAAAATATCGTTGATTTCCAAAGGGGGAAGTTATATTATTGTGAGAAGTGGTTGCAACATCAATATCTGAATTCATTTTTTAACACCAAAATTTATTAATATAACAACAATTCACATATTTAAACAATTTTTTCTGTTAATTTAATTATCTCGCAACAAATTAATCTATTAAATTCTTTTCGATTCAATTTTTTAAATCTTGCAAATTTATTAAATACATTTCACATTAAAACTAAAAATTTATTTTAAAATTTTATTAAAATTGTTTCATAACTTATATTAAAATATATAAATTGTTATGACTGTAAAAATATTTTTATTTATAAATAAATATTTAATATTTAATGGTTTTCTTATCAATTTTAATTTTAAGATATTAAATAGATACATTAAAAAGATATTTTTTTATTTTTAAATAGATATTTAATTTTTTTATGATTTTCTTTTATTATATCATTTTTAATTTTTTAAAATATTTAAAAAACACATTAAAAACATATTTTATTTTTAAATACGTATTTGATTTTTTAATAGTTGTTTTATTATATCTTTTTAATTTTAAAATATTTAATAAGCATAATAACATTAAAATATTTTACCTTTTAAATTAAAAAAATAATAAATTATTCTGGTGAGATGAAAATTTAAATTAACCCCTCATATCCCCCTTCTTTAAGAATTTTTTCAATTTTTCCACCTTTCGATCCAAAAAATTCTTCCATTTTCATTTATTAGTTTATTCCTTCTGTCATGTGTTTTCTCTATCACTTTATACGGTCCTTCATATTTATCTTTACTCTTTATCCCCGTTTCCACCTTGACTAGTACTTCATCTCCGATTTCAAAATTTCTTTTGGTTGTTGTGTCTTCTTTTTCTTGCTGTAACTTTATATCTTGACTATGCCATCTTTCTCTGTATATTTTCTTACCGAATATAATTTCCACTGGGCTCTTCCATATTGTTTTCTGAAAAGTTGCATTTAATGTGAATTCTATTTCCGGTAGTAGTTCCTCCCAGTCTGATCCTTTCTTTGTATGTAACAATGCGTTTAACTATTCTCTAATTATCTGAAATTGCCTTTTTACTATTCTATTCGTCTTATGATGGTAAGAGCTTGAGTAACACATTTTAATGCTCATGCTTTCAGTCATGTCTTTTATTACCTTCGATTCGAATGTCTTGCCACAATCTGTATATATTTCCTTCGGTGCTCCAAATCTCAAGATCCATTTGGTCATTTTGGTGTCTTTTATGGTTATTTCATCCTGCTTCGTAATGGCTGTCAAAGATATGTACCTACTAAACAGATCTATGATTGCAACAATATACTTTTTCCTTCTCCAAGTCTTCTTTAGTGGTCCGCATATGTATATGTACACTTTCTTAAATGATTCATTTGCGACCAGTGTCACCCGTTTTTCCTTCGTAGCGGTCGTTAATGTTTTACTTTTTTGGTATGCTTCACATTGTCCAATTACTTCTTTTATTATTTCATTCCGATTGATCATGTCATAATTTTCTGAGATGTATTTCGTTACTTTCTCTGCGCCCGCGTGCGACAATAGCGTATGTATTTGTATGATCATTTCTTTTCTTTTTGACTTTGGTATCCAAATCTTCTCCATGTTTGTTCTTATTATGCCGTCTTCAATCGTAAGCTTACTGTCTTTATCTGAACTTGGGTCTCTTTTAATTTCTTCTACTTCTTCTTGTTGATATTTGAATATATGCGATGTGTCCAGCACGTTGATTCTTCGAGTCTTTATCTTCATCATTTTAGCATCTTCATGAGCCATCAAGCATTGTGTACAGGTATCACATGTATTCAGAGACAACATAATATATCAGCGTTGGAATGATCTGTTCCTTTTCTGTATTCTAAGTGTAGGTCCAGGTTTGATAAATAATTTATCCATGTCTGAAATTGCGCCGTTATCGGTTTTCTTTGTTTTAACCATTAACGTAATTGCCTTATGATCCGTTCTCAAAGTGAATCGCTTCCCGTATAAATAATGATTAAAATGTTGACAGAAGTAATACATTGCCAACAGCTCTTTCCTAGTAATGCAGTATCCTTTTTCATGATTATTCATGGAGTGTGAACCATATGCAATAACTTTTTCACGTCCGTTCTTGTCTCTTTGGGATAATTCTGCTCCAATCGTGTCGAAACTAGCATCAGTGTCCAGTATAAATTCTTTCTGGAAGTCTGTGAATACTAGAATCGGTAGTGTTGTTAAAGCATCTTTCATCTCTGCAAATGCTGCATCACATGCGTCTGTCCATAACAATTTCTTCTTGTTCAATCCACACAGTTCTTCCAATTTCTTGGCCTTTGTTACGTAGTCCTTAATAAATCGTCTGTAATAATTGTAAATTCCAAGGAAACTTCTTAGATTCTTTACACATTTCGGTTTTTCAGATGTCTTTATGGCTTCTAATTTAGATGGGTCCGTTTGTATACCTTTATCATTAATTACATATCCCAAAAATTTAACTTCCGTTTTTAAGATATTGCACTTTTCCGGATTAATTCTTAAACCTGCTTTCCCGATTTGGTCCAATACTTTATCCAAAGTTTCGTAATGTTGTTCCAACGATTTTGAAAATATAAGAATGTCATCTAAATATACCACTGTCTGTTCTATGCCTCCGAGCACCTTTGTCATGAGTTCCTGAAACGTTCCCGGTGCCGCTGCTATACCAAACGGCATTCTATTGAAACACAATTGTCCTAGCTTTGTGGAAAATGCCGTTTTTAGCTTTGAATCTTCTTCTAGTTCGACCTGGTAGTATGCATTGCCTAAATCGATTGATGTGAAATATCTGGTTCCATACAATCTGTCCATCATTTATATCATATTTGGCATATGAAATGCCTGTCTCTCCGTGACTAGGTTTAGCTGTCTAAAATCCAAGCAAATTCTAACATCATTCCTGGCTTTAGACGATGAATCAAAAGAGTTCAAGTGGCAGAAAAAAAATGACGAAATAAATTAGAGCAGAGAAGATATTAGAATGGGAAGAACAAAGAAATGGATACTGAAAGACAATATTGTGACAACAATAAATAACAAATATTGGATTCCGAGAAGTACAAGTACAGAATTCGTGGAGGATGCTCACAAGATGCTGGGCCATGCTGGTAGTAAATAGGTTTATGACTATTTGAAAGATGATTAATAAAAGATGATTAAAAGATGGTTAATATGAGAGAGATAAATAAGGAAATTGTAAAATGTTGCATAAACTGTCAAAAGGGAAAGACTTTCACCACAAAAACGAAAGAAAGTTATATTAAACAAGTCACTGATGAACTATTCCAAAAGCTGTATATGGATTTTTGCGGACAATTTAAAAAGACTTTAAATGAATATCAATATATTTTAGGCAAAAATATTATTGATTATAGCTAAAAGTTTTAGCTATAATCGATCAATTTAGCATGTATATTAGTCTGAATGATGTAATTCATCAAGATGAGAAAACTGCGCGGAAGTGCGTACTGGACAGATGGATTTTGAAATTCGGACCGCCAAAAGAGATCCATGTAGATAGAGGTATGGCATTCGAATTGACTCTCTTCAAAGACACGCTGAAGAAATTTAAAGCAGAAATAATTTATTCCAGTCCTTATCATCACAATACCAATGGCATCATTGAAAGACAATTTAGAACAATAAGAGATGCTATGAACATAAGGATAAAAGAACAAGCCCAAAAGATTGGACGGAAATTTTGCCAGAAGTAGAATTTATGATGAACAGCACAAGTCAAACTACCACAGGTATCTCACCAGCAGAAATAATATTTGGTAGGAAGTTAAGACATTGGTAGAAAGATACTAAGAAACAGATTTGTGATAAGAAAGAAAAGAGCGAAAATACGATAGAGATGTCGTGTTCCCCTCTCTCGATAACATTTTCGTGGACTCATAGTCCCCATCTATTTTTAGGGTTCAACGGTATTTCAGTCATTTACTTCCCATTTCTCCACGTCGATATTTTCTCATAACTGGGGAACAGATGCTCCTCCACGCATATCAATAAGTTTTATACGCTTTGGAGCGCCTTCGGGTTCTAACCAATAACAAGTATATCCCGACTGGTGGTCTCAGTATCCGGCGGGGTTGATATTACCTTTGACTATCGTTAAATATTTTATTACTCTATTTTCTTAATTAAGGTGGACGGAGAGAGCCTCGAGGAAGTAAACGTAGGTCAAACCGCGTGCCCCTTGCATGCTGCGGTCGACCTGCGTCACCTCCAGAAGGTTCTTCGTCACCACTAACAATTTTCGACCATACATAAGCATTTAATCTTTTATTACACTCGTGTACTTTGTTTGGATTTTAACTCCATTTATTTTCTTCGGAGCGTTTATTTCAGTTTCACGATAAAATGATTACTACTTAACAATAGATTAAATTAACGCTCAATTAACAACACGCTTCTATCAATAGCTCAAATTTCTAGGCTCGAACATATTTACGTAATTTTCAAAAAACTCTCTTATTTCTATAAGTATTTAGTCATTTTATCATCGTATATTAGGTGTACAAGTATGAAATGCGGATTAAATTTTGAAAAGAAATACGTTAAAAACAAAAGAACGATAAAAAAGCTTTATTCAAAATATGCTCCATTACTAATGATACATTTG
>MQRK01219539.1:4548-16583 GCA_001938485.1 Girardia tigrina
GGGACTCCAGAAAACAATCTATTTATTTCAAACCACTAACGCCAACCATCCTGAAATAAACTTATGTCAATCTAATTAAACAATAAATTTTTCCAGATTATTTTGTGTTATTTAATTTATTTCGTTAATGAAAGATAGAAATCAAATGGCTCTTATTTTCCATTACAGTTACTATTTGTTGTTATTATTAAATGTCCTCGGGATTAAGTGTCCCAATATCTTTCGACATACTTGAGAAAAAACCAATTTAAATCAATTTTTTTCAAACAATAATTTGGAAAAAAATCGGTGGTTCGGATGACTTTAATGGAAACAACTTTCTACAAGGTTCGATCGTACATACTTTTGTCTCTAATTTATTGTGCCAAAACGTAGAGATCAAATTGTTTTGAGATAAAATTTCGAAAGTTTTTCTTTTTGGTGATTTAAATGTAAATTAATGAATTAATTATAAATTAATTATAATTGCTCTATTGTTCTACACTTTTGATAACTTTATTCTCTTTTCCCATATTCTCCCCTAATAATCTTCTTTAAATCTGACATTGTCTGTCAAAATTGTCTAGAAGAAAGTGACTTTGGAGCATTAGTTGTATAAATTCTGTATGATTTTGTATGCTTTTTCATTAATTTATTCTTTTTAATTTTTATCTAATTAAAAAACCAATTTATATTTCTATTTTTACAAATGATTTTTTTCAAATATTTAAAAAAAATGTGTCTAATTAAAATAATTTATTTTTGAATTTCATTAAAATTATAAAATTTATCACGAAAGTATCAGTGATCCTCAATCGAAATGAGGAAGGGCGAGAAAGCCTAATTTCATAAATTATCTTTGTAATTATCAAATTCCATTAAAAATATATTTTTCTCCGATTGTTCTGTGATAAATTATTGTCTTTTGTCTCACTTGCTTTTCGAATTAAACTTAAATATTAAGAGTCAGATATGTAGATTATTGTTCCATTCAATACGAACCGTTTTTTCGCCTTCACCACATTAAATAACAAGAATTGATATTTAAATTAACTCTCTGTCGTCATCCATTGTTCGATATTTCAATCAGCAATCATCCACGTTCTGTCATTACTCATTTATTAAGCTAATATATAATTTAATTAATTTTTCGTTAAATATTTTTTATTTACTTACTACAAGAAGTTTAAAGGAAGTTCACCAATCGGCGATACTTAACTAGCGTCCTTTTAACAAAATAACTATCTTCACATAGACTTCTGCTTCAATATTGTTGTCATTTATAGGATTTTGTAATCCATTTCAGAATGTTTTTCGATCAAATTTAAAATTTTATTAAAAAAATTGAAATTAAAAATTTTCAACAAAATACCTTTAAACAACCTTTATTCTTAAATTTCTTGTACCAAATCAGATTTTCGGGTATAACCAAAAATTTTACTGTAAACCGATCTACAATGTTCTGAAGTAAACTCTCTAAAGTTTTCGTTAATAAATATACTTAATTGAGTTTCGGCCCGGGTGCCATCGGTTATTGGCTTTCTTCAAGACAGCAAAAACATTTTCTATAAGATTTAAAATGACTTCTTAGCCCCTAGGCCACATAAAACCACATTTTGTCCTAGAAGAAATGTCTTTATCATCATTTTATACTCCTAACATCATTATAATCCAGGAATTATAGGTTATGTCGTAAAAAAACGGCGTTTTCTCTGAATCATCGCACAGCTTGGTTTTCTCTAATATGGACTGTATGTAATATATGCACTACAAACATTAAGGTTATCAATAAATGCGTGTAATAATGTTTAAGAAATTAATAATGTATTAATGTATTTTAAAAAACATATATACAGTATATATTAATACGTTTATATATTTTGATAAAATGGAATCCGGATGATAATTTTTTATTGAAGACAAAACTCATCCATTAAAAAATATATTTAGAGACAATATATTTCGACGTATCAACCGTCATCTTCAGGTCATTGATTAATAATTAATTCACCTGTATATAAATACAAAAATGGTGATTGTGTAATCAATTGCATGAAATCATGCTAATCAAAAATTCTCAATAAGTTGGTTGAGACTGACAATTGAACATTGATTTTAGGGCAACATAACCTAATTAACAATGCTTCACGCGACACTCTCTCCCAATAACTATCAAAATGCTTGCGCAGAATTTTGAAATTATCAATATTAACATCACATTGTTAAAAGCAACTAACAATGAATTAAATTTAAAAATTATATCACGATCTCATAAAATTCAAAATATGTTCAGTAATAAATATATTACACCATTTTGTTACTCTATTTTGTTCCGATATTGTTTATGAATATAAATGTAATAGCCACATACATTGGAGAGACTACCCGTCATCTCTGTAAACGAATTCAAGAACATGGTCGAAAAGAGAGTATGCAAAGGGGATGCAATCAATTACATAATCATCATTTTTGTATTTATATACAGGTGAATTAATTATTAATCAGTGACCTGAAGATGACGGTTGATCCGTCGAAATATATTGTCTCTAAATATATTTCTTAATGGACGAGTTTTGTCTTTTATATGTTTTAGTTTTTGTTTGTTCGCGTGAAAGTTATATCCATATTTTTTTGTGAAAAATGGAGTGATCTGAGAAATTATATTTCCTTATTGAAACTCTTCGGCGAAATGGCATAAAAGGGACTGATATTCATTCAATAATTGAAAAGACATGGCCACAGGATACAATATTTATTGAAATGTCGATTAAATAAACGACTTCCAAAATGTTGTAAAGTTTTAAAGATAGATTGAATCAGAGATAAAAAAACATCTTAACCCTTAAATGCATGATTTTTTATTTTTTCATGAAATATTTGATGACAGCTAAAGAATTTTGACGTTTATATCAATATTGGCGGGAGTTTTGACATGTTTTGTTATAATCGTCATAGACAAAAATGTACAAAGATAATTTATTTACAAAGGACAGCAATTATTTACACAAACTGGATGCATGGCACTTTCAAACGTTTGTTGTATCATTTTTGATACAAGATGCATTCAAGGGTTAATTAAAAAATTTTTGACGAAACAGAAAATATTGATCGGTCTTAAATTTGTATCATATTCGTATATGATCACATTATGTGTGATCTAATTGGTTTTCATGGCTTTAATGATGCATTTTATGGATTAAATTAATCCTTCTATCCTTTGATACTTAATAACTATGACGTCATTTTACTAAAACTTTCATTCTTATTACATTTTCATCCGTAATATTCGAGATTCTAAATGTCTTATTAATTCAGTATGCCATGCAAATTATTGAAGAAAGACCTCAACTTGAAGAGATGATTTATCCTCAAATAGAATCTCTAAATCAACAATGGGAAGAACTTGAACAGACGTCTCGTTTGAAGGGTGAAAAGATGATCGAAGCAAATCGAGGTAAGTGTAACTTATCGAATTTGTTTTTCCTTGTTTTTTTTTTACATTTTTCTTTACTATGATGCTTGTGCTTATTAGGAAATTTCCCTGAAATTATAATGTAATCTTAAACAAGCCGTTAATAGTCGATATTCAATGACCACCATGTTTATATTTCATTTGTACTTGTACAGAAAATTTCTTGCAAACAAATTAGCATCCCAGCAAAAGAGATGCGATTGGCCAATCAGGTAATCCTGACTTCACCTTCGTCAATTTCCCGGCAGATGAAGCGACGTAAATAGACGACTGAGTCATACTAATATTGATGAATGGGTAATTTCGTCAGTTTCCCTTTTGCCAGCAATGCTGTGCGATCAACAATTTTGATGGATGATGCTGCTTCATTTCACGAAATCTCTATGTATTTTATTTGTGTGGCATCAATTGTTGGTATGGGGGTTTCTCGTGCTGAATTTCCCTAAGACATACAAATAGTTGAAAAAGCACATCATAATCTTTCGTTAAAATTTTGCCCAAAAATGAACAAAAAAAACCAATTATGTATTTTTTTATGCTTTATTAATAATTAATGTCTGATATCAAAAAAAGAGGAATAAAAAGAAACGTTTCTTTACTGTTTGTCTTAATCGGATAATTTATCATGTTCTGGTAAACTAAAGAATAAAGAACAGTATTTTTTCGGGGAAATAAATAAAATTTGTTTGGGATAACTGGACAAATAATAAAAGTTCTAAAGTAAACGTTTATTCATTCATTGATAAATACTTTTTTATTATAGGTTTAATAAATAATTTCGATTAATTATAGTTTTATTAATTATCATTGTAAAAACATCAGTCACTTATATTTCCTAATTTATACAACATGTACATATAACTATTTATGGTTTACAATTACAATACTATGAGTTTCAAATCACACAAAACGGAATCGATGAATAAATGAGAGAAAATAGAAATTTTTCATATTTGCGAGTAGTAATGTAAGAAAAATCTTTTAATATGAAATTTTTCGAACCGACCCGACTCGAAAAATTAATAAAGTGACTCGACTCGGCTCGTGACTCGTTAAAAATATTGACTCGACTAAAGAAAAATAAAACTGACTCGACTTGTGCCTCGAATTGTAAAGTTTCTGATTCAACTGTTGGTATTATTATTAATATCAAATATTATTAATATGAAATTTTCTGAGGAATCTTAAGACTCATCCCGAAAATTTTAAGCAATACCAAAATTTATAAGAGATTGATCCCATAAATAAAACAAATTTATTGGATTTGGTATTACTGTACAGAATTTACCTTCATTTATTATTTTGATAGTTAAATAAACAGGATCTAGCCTTTTACGTTTCTTTGAGAGAATAATATAGAATCTATTAAATACATTATTCAAGATTTATGTGTAAGACTTTTAATGAAATTTAGATTGAACAAATAACTTATATTACTAATTACTAATTAGTATAACTAAAATTATGATATTATAAAGTGTATTTTTTTATTCTAATGCCTACAGATTAACCTCACATCGCAATTATTCCATGTAATAATTGGTTTCAAAAATTACTATTAATTAATGAATAATTATAATGAACTGTACAATCATTTTTATCTTCATAAAATATTTTATGATTTGACTATGTACTCGTAAAATATTTATTGTCTCTACTCATGAAATATAAAATATTAAGAGTGACTTGACTCGACCCTTTACTCGTAAAAAGTTTTAGAGAATCGACTAGTAAAATTTGTCAGGTTACTCGACTTGACTCGTGATAATTTTAGCGAATTTTAGCGATTGGACTCAACACTTGACTTTTGAAATATTTAGAGCGACTCAATTCGACTCGAGAAAGTAGTGACTCGACGACAACACTGGTAATAAGTAAACAATTATTATTAACAATAATAAATACAAGAAAAATGTTTCTTTAAAATGGTAAAGATAATAAAAGACATTTAATATGTTTAAAGATAAATGTTATTAAATTGTTATAGACATAACCATATCTTCGAAAATACGCTTGAGATACCTATCTTAATGTAAGAAGAATGGGGTCATAAACTTAATTTAAGGAAGACTTGTCTTGAGTTATTTTCAAAATATTTTTATAATCAAAAATAATGTATTTTCTTAAAAATTTAAAACAACAAAATATCTCTTTTCTATTCTGTCTTATACGTAAGATTTTTAAAGGATTAACTCAAGAAGGAAAGTTCCCCGGACGATAATAATTATGGCTCAAAAAAGTCAATAAAATTATTTTTTATGTTACCTCTTTTTGTATACTTGATATTATTATTGGTAAAGCTAAATAACTTCAAATTCGATTAAAAATATTTTATTTCCAACTTTAAGTTTTGCATTTTAACACGTTCGCGGACGGCTGGAATTTAGCTAGGGTACTGATATTAAGAACCACCGTGAATGAGATTTCCAGGTTGGACAATGAAATTAGACAAGAGGTTTTGATCTATTTTACTATATAACACCAAAAATATATAAATAATGCACTGAATATGCCGTGTTGACCCACTAGAACTAAGTGAAAGAACTGCATATATATTAGCCATGCGCCAATGTGTTACTTTACAACAGTCTTTACATTAAAATTCATTACCACCTTTAATTTAAATTATTTTATAATAAGTTTTAAAATTTTTATTTTTAAAAATTTATATTAACTTATTTTATTATTAATATTTAAAAAAGAACGATAAATTATTTTTAAAATTCAAAAAACGTTCGTCATAATATATTGTAATCAATTTCGACGGATCAACCGTTATCATCAGACTAAACTAACAATGATATATTCGCGTTTATATACAAAAAATGTTTATGTAATCATTGTATAATTTATAAATCGTGAAAATATTTTCAATTAAGTTGAAGAGGATGGTGTTTGAACATTAATTTTAGGATCAAAGGATTTGATCAGCAATGCTTCACACATCACCCTCTCCCAGTAATTATCAAATTGGGAATATAAAATCTTAAAATTACTTACATCAACTTTATTATTCAAACAGTTCTTCCTATGCTGAGCAATATTGCTATCACTTTCCCTGTGATTATGTTCTTCAATCTGCAATGTATATGGCGTCACACCCATTACATTTATATTAATAAACTAAATTGGAACATAAAACAGTTGGAGTGATAGATTTACTACTGAATAAACTTCGTATCTTACATGATCTAGACACAATTTTTAAATTCAATAAATTCTCCTTAAATTATTTAACTTTTTATTTTGTCACAATTTTATCTTTACAAGCTTTTTTACTTATATTATCAGAAATAGCAAAACATGAATGAAAAGAATCAACATCACTTACAGAGAGGGTGATGTGTGAAGCATTGCTGATCAAATCCTTTGATCCTAAAATTGATGTTCAAACACCATCCTCTTCTACTTAATTGAAAATATTTTCATGATTTATAAATTACACAATGATTACATAAACATTGTTTTTGTATATAAAAACGAATATATCATTGTTAGTTTAGTCTGATGATGACGGTTGATCCGTCGAAATTGATTACAATATATTATGACTAGGGCAACCAAAAAATTGACCTATAAACTAGACCTAATAGACCTAAAAAAATTGACCTTTAAACAAAGTTTTGTCTTTAAAAATTGACCTATAATTTTATTTGCCATACCTATAAAACAACAATTCACTTTAAATTAAAAATAGACCATAAAATACGCAATAACACTAAATAATTAAAAAGCATTACCATTAAACATCGTTTATTAAACTAAAAAAGTAATTTTTAATATTTTCAATCTCAAAATTGCGATCTTGAGAGAAGTTTTTTTGATTCTAGAAAAACTTCTCTCAACAGAAGTGTTTGTTTGTAGCGCTTTCATTAAAAGTACATACATTTTAGGAGACATTTGTTGATTTGGCTCTCCCAACAACGAAAAAATAAAAGTTTTAGACAATCTCTTCTTTTCAATTTCCACTTAATCAGAAATCAACATAAATTTTTTATTTAAGACAGTTACTTTTACTTTTTCAAAAATTTTGAAACTGAAATTGGCCACCTTGAAACAACAAGAAGTTTCTGAAGGAATTTGATGTCCCAATTCCAGAAACAAGTCTTTAATAGCATGGTTTCGTAATTTAGCAAGTGGAATATCTGCTTTCAGAAATGATTTGACCAGTGTATCAGAAAAAGAATTTTCGTCAACGACAATGAACTGCTGCTTCTGGTTCTCTTAAGGAATTTTATTCAAGTTTCTTAACTATTTTCGATCCGCATTAACATTGATCTCTTTTTTGCTGTTGACTACTACATTGTTCAATTTGCAGAAGAAGATTCCCAGATGGCGAGGCAATGAATTCTGTGAGGAATATTTTAATTTGTTTGAATGTGTAAATATATGGATGCTGTATGTTGATTTAAGTATGTTGAATTTAGAATGGTGATTCTCCCACCCAGATAGAAATTGGTATTTTTATTTTAAATTTAAAGTGATTGACTATTCGAACATAATTAAAATTAAGTTTAATATTTTTTAGTAAAATTTAAATTAAATGCATTTTTAATAATTTGATGACATTTTAATTATTTTAAGATTTATTGAAAAATGGTAAAAATTATTATTTTTTTAATTAATATTTTTAGAGGCTAAATATTTTAAAAAATAATTTAGAAAAATTGTTCGAATAATCATGATTAAAAATAGAAATAAGAAAACCAATTAGAAGGATGACAAACAATGAAAGACTTTCTGAGAGTCATAATGACTGTAAATGTGATTGTAATAAACATTCAAACGAGACTTGTTTAAATATTCTTAATAAATTCCATTGGATATTTCTTCACATAAATGTCAATTTTTTCAAATTTTGATTATGCCACTTTCGGTATTTTATGATTTCAGTTAAAATAAGCCGACAAATATATTTTTGAATTTTTTTTAATTTAAAATTTTTTCTGATCAACTGACTACTTTTATTTAAAGTAGTTATTATTTTATTAAAACTACTTTCAATTCAAATTTTTCATTTTTACAACTTTTCTAATTCACTTTCTCAAGTAAAAATGAACTTAAAAGACACAAAAATTAACCGCAAATATAAAAATTGACTTTATAGACCGAAAAATTGACCTAACATTTAAAATTTGACCTAAAAAGAGAAAATTGACCTAACAGACCTAACAAAAGTTGCTTCACATACTAAAAAAACATGTTTTGCACCTAAAATTTTATTTTTATGCATTTTTATTAGAAATAAAAAAATGACTTTTGGTTGACCTAATTATGACGAACGTTTTTTCGACTTATTTTATTATAATCGTTAAATTTTTATATTTTAATTTATGACATTTTAAAATGTTTTGAAATTTTTTATTTTGAATTCAAAAATTTATACGAGTTTCCCGAATTCCTCACAATCCCAAATATTTCCTTTTCATTCTTCAAACATCAAAATTCTTTATCATTAATTCTATAGGATTAATTCTATATTTGGATTTAATAATTTCAACTCAGTTTCTTTTCATTAAACTGAAATTTAATTTTGTTTTCATTCATCATTCTGCAACAACAAAGAATGTTTTTTAAGATAACAAATAAAATAAGTGTGAAAAATTTTTTAGGAAAACTTTTATTTTCACCGTTAGAGTTATTTGCTTCTATTCCTGAAATTTTGTGATTTCCTTTTGATTTTTCCTTATAATTTCCTAACCGTTATTATTGTCTGGACAATTCTAAAATAGAATTTTCTTGTAAAAATGAGTAAATATTCTTATTAAATTTAGGAAATTCGATTATGTAAATTAGGTAGGCTGTTTTTTAAGGTATTCGTGTTTGGAATTTACATTAGTCCGGACATACATAAGATTATTCGGGTTTATTTCCGAATACGTATCTTAGATGTGAGCCTAGATGAGTTCATTCTTCTTTTCTTCGGAAATCATAACTCTTATTCTTATGATTATTTGTTAAAGAACATTATTTTTTTATAAGTAATTTTCTCATATAAATATCATTAATTAAAAATGTTTTTCAAACAAAAACTAATTTAAAAAAATAGAAAACAATTAAATTTAAACAAAATTTCATAAACAATTTAATAGTTTTATATATTATGATATACAAGGAATGTTGTACAACCGTAGCTAAAATAATTTCGGCAAACAGTCATTTTTGGTCATTTTGCTGAATTATCATCATTAGAAGTTCGTTTTTCATAATAATAATGAAATAACTGCTAAAATCTTAATCCAGATGTTTATGATTTTCTTTTAGAACTTTAAAAAAAACTTAAGTTAGTTAAATCTCCAGGTTTCACTTCGGGATTCATAATATCAACAAGTAGAATTTATTACTTATTTACAATATTTTTAGAATACTTAAACAAATAATAATCACAACTTTCCCCTCTTTTATAATTCGTTATTTACTTTCTTAATCCACTCAATTCTTCGACGAATTATGTTTCCATCTTTCAAATTCTGTAGTTCCAATTCGTGTGGCGATACATGTCTTACAATTTGGTACGGTTCATCGAATGGGAAAGCGTCCTTTCTCAGTTTTGTAGGATCTTGCTTTACAAAGACTTTCTGACCATCCTCGAAATGTCGATTTGTTCTCTATTCTCTCTCCCAATTTTCCGTTCGTCTTGCCGCTTTCTCTACATTTTCTCTTACCTTCATAAACGGAGGTGCGACCACCTTTAATATTCATATAATATAATGTTCAGAGCATTAAATAATATCTTACATTTGAAAATAATATAAAAATGAATAAAAATTTTCGGTAATCTATCTCATATGTCGCTAGGATCATAGATTGATTGAGATACTTCATGTAATTATCATGATACTGATTGTTACATTTTAGGGCATAAAAACATTGTTTTGTGAACACCAATTCTCCAACTTTAAACTTCTGTACTCTCAATTTAAAAATTATGTAAAGATAGTATGAAGTGTTACTTTCCTATCAATTTTGATTATTTGAAATAAAATGTTTTTTAATGTACATATAAGACTGCCAAGAAATTCGCGCAAAATTTAAAGATTGCAACTTTATTCAATAATTTATTTGAGATCAAGCAGAAATGAAAAGTTGAATTAAGTAGAAAAGACTGTAAAATGACGAAAAAACGTCCGGAATATAATGTGAATGCGGAAGAATCTCAAATATGAAAGAATAAAAAATATGCATGAACAGGAACTACAAGATATAATGAAAATGATAAGGTATTCAATGTCGAGCAAAGCGACAATCAAATCTCCCTCATCACAATATCCCAAAAAGTAACTCTAACGTTATTATTTCTTTAATCTTTACTAATTTCGTCAGAGTGAGCAAATGGATATTTTTAGGCGTTAATTACTGTATCATTATACTTAGGCAATGCAGTTAAGACAAGTAAAAAAAATCATTAAAAATATATAAATATTTGAATATAAATATCTAAATACAAAATAAATATAATTAAAGGGTTTGGATGTTGGACACTATCTTAAACTTTTAGTAAGTGTAATGAAAGTGTGAATAAATTGATGGATTTATTACATAAAAATGTGTATTCTAAATCGATAGTAGAAAGATTACCTAGAGAAACCGTAGATAAAATAATTAAATAATATACCAAAAAAAGAAAAAGATAATATTACTGATAAAAATAAAAATAATCTAAACACAGACAGCAAAATATTATTAATATGGGATTTGTTTTAGAGATACCTTTTTTCTGATGGTATCAAAACTTTCAAGAATTCCATTATAAAATTTGACAAAAATAATTTATTAAACGTAAAAATCCTTTCTAAGTCAAACGTAAAATAGGAAATATGTTTAGCAGTAAATCCACCACTCCTATTGGTTTACGTTCCAATTTAGTTTACCAGTTTAAATGCCGCATGCATAAGAGAGACATGTCATCATCTCTGTTAACGAATTCAAAACAAATTTGAAGAGAGTGAGAGTTACTCAATATAGAAATGTTTAGGGAGTGTAGTAGATTTAAGTAATTTTAAAATTTTGTGTTCACAATTTAATAATTACTGAGAGAGCGTGATGTACGATTAAGACTATTAATCCGAAATTCAATGTACAAACACCATATTCTTCTACTTTATTAAAAATCTTCTGAGATTTTAGTGATTACTAAAGGATTACTTAGACAATCAAGGATATTATAACTATGATTGATCAAAAAAGATGAGAAAAATAAGAGAGATTTGTTTTGTAATTACAACATACATCATAACCAAATTGGTTTCAAAATAACTCATCTTAACTTCTATATTCTTATGACTTTCTATTTGAGTATAAGAACAATTTTATAATTCGAATTCCTTTTCAGAAGCGATTTATGAAGAAGGAACCATGGATGTGATGACCTGGTTAGAAACAATCGGAGAGTCAATAATTGTGACTGAAGAAGAAGTGGAAACTTTAACAGATGTCAATGTGAAGCTTAAAAAGATAGAAGAAGCTGATAACGAAATGGAAATTAAACGTAAACAAATACAAGATTTAAAAGTAATTTGATTTTTACATATATCTATTATAACATGGTCTATAAACATTTATAAGTCTTTTATATAACCATACC
>MQRK01219542.1:6458-20854 GCA_001938485.1 Girardia tigrina
ATATATATATATATATATATATATATATATATATATATACAGTTGAACCTGTCTAATCCGTCCCTCTTTAATCCTGCAACCTGTCTAATCAGGCATGTCCGAATATCCCCATTTTTCAATCACGGTATTTGTTATGACTCTATTCCGGCAAACTGCATATTCCGGTATATTTTAAAATGCCCTGCCATACCGGAATATACAGGTTCTACTGTATATAGAAAGCAAGCTAATATAAAGAATGGAGTAAAGTTAATTTTTGACCCTTTTTACGTAAAATGCAAAAACCTATTAGTCTATCTCTGAAACCATAACTATGCTTGGAAAAAATTCACTCCATAAAAATGGAAAAAGATTTTTAAACTGATAAAAAGTATTGCATTGTAATTTAAAAGGACATTGTTAATGCTTTTAAGATATGTATTTATTTAATTTAGATTTGAAATTTTCCTATTTATAGTTAAAAAGATGTTTATTGAAATTGTCAAAAAGCAGAATATCAACAGTTGAAGCTCTCATTATTCGATCTGAACTAACTTCTCAATTTAAACAATAAGTTCAGGGGGAAATTTGATATGATGCATTAAGGTATCTCTAGGCTGAGTGTTCAATTACACATTTGCAGTATTTAGAAGATATCAATTGACAAGCAAAATATTATATAGTTTGATCAAGTTTAATAACATTATTAAATGATGCGACAAAATTTCAGTAACAAAATATAACAAAAATCATTTCTTAGATTGCCTTGAAACACTCGGTGTACAAAACATGTTAAGAAAATTATCGATTTCACCATAGCCTAGTAAAATGTGAAAAGACAAATATCATTTAATTTTTAATATTTATTATTTTACAAAATTACACAACATATTTCGTTATGAATAGAACATCTTCAGGTGGTTCATCTAGGCTTCAAATGGATAGTCCATATTTTATCATAAAAGTTTCAATTATCTCATTTTATCAATATTTTAGAAAATAAATGATATAGGATCACTTTTTTATTTCCATTTTAAGACTTTTCGACTTTGAATTAGAAGAAAAGATTTCTGAAAGACGTTGTCTTCAATGTTAAATATTATCTCCCCTTAATCAGTTTTACAATAGACGTTCTTTAAAAAGCACTTTTTTCTTTTGATTATTTAAACAGAATATTTTTTGAATATTTAAATACGAATACGAAAACCTATTAGTCTCTGAATCCATATCTATATTTGGAAAGATTTCACTCATATAAATGTAAATATGTTTTTAACAATTTTTTCAATATTTTAGAAAAGCAATGCAAAACTGAATCACTTTTTTCTTGTAGTTATAAAACTAGTAAATCAAAATATTACATTTTTTTATATCTTTTATTGATGTAGACAGAACTCTACTTTGCCAACATAGTTTTTAAAATTTAAAACATTTAACATAAAAAAAATTTTAATTAAAAATTAATATAAACTACCTATATATAAGACGCGTATTTTCTGAAAATTGGTAATAATTGTAATGGATTAGACGCACGCGAAGATAAGATGCACCCAAGACAAGACTGACTGTCAACAATTTCTTTGCTGTACGCTGACACACAAGTAGGATAAATGATGCAATAAATGACATTTGAGTAATTATTACAACTACGTAACTATTACAACTACGTCGCAGTGATGACCAGCAACTATACATGCCTCCCATTTTATATTATATTAGGTTGGTCGAAAAATAATGGCGGTTTTTGAGCTTTATACTTTGTTTATCTACTTTGATATGTATATAAGTTTAAATACATTAGTGTTAGATATTATTTGAAATATTATGCCTAGCTGTATATTCCTATAGCCATTATTAACATATTGCTGTTATTTTTTAGAATATTTACAGTGCTAAATTAATAATGGAAAAAATTAAAAGTCGAGCAATTTTCTTGTATGAATTTAAACTGGGTCGTAAAGCAGCAGAAACGGCTCGAAATATCAATAAAGCGTTTGGCAAGGGAACAGCTTCTGAGCGCACAGTGCAACGATGGTTCCGAAAATTTTCTGATGGAGATGAAAACCTTGAAGATGAAGAAGGTCGTGGTCGTCCAGTTGCTGTGAACAACGACAATTTGAGGACAATAGTAGAAACAGATCCCCATACAACAATTAGAGAACTTGCAGATGGGTTGGGCATTAGTCATTCAACATTCCTGGATCACTTAAAACAACTTGGAAAAATCAAGAAACTTGATAAATGGGTTCCACATGATTTGAATGAAAATCAAAAGAACCAACGCTATGAAATTTGTTCTGACAATCATCTTCGCAATAGAAACGATCCACTTCTTGACCATATTGTTACCTGTGATGGGAAATGGATCCTGTATGATAACCGACGTCGATCTGCACAGTGGTTGGACAAAGATGAAGTACCGAAACACTTTCCAAAACCGAAACTAACACCCCGTAAGGTTATGGTGACAGTTTGGTGGTGTTATGCTGGAATCATCTACTATAGTTTTTTGAATCCAGGTGAAACAATCACAGCGGAGAGGTACTGTAATGAAATTGATGGAATGCATAAAAAATTGAAAACCCTTTGTCCGGGATTGGTCAATCGAAAAAGTCCCATCCTTCTTCATGATAACGCTAGAACTCATATTTCAAAAGTGACTCTTCAAAAGCTTAATGAGTTGGGCTATGAAACCCTGCTTCATCCACCATATTCACCAGACCTCTCACTAACGGATTTCTACTTTTTCAGGCATTTGTACAACTTCCTACGTGAAAAAATTTTCAAAAACCAAAATGATACTCAAAATGCCTTCCAAGAATTCGTCGCTTCGAGAACCGATGCATTTATGCTGATGGAATAAAACAACTTGTTTCTCGTTGGCAAAAATGTATTGATGCCAACGGTTTATACTTTGATTAATAAACTTTTGTTTCTGTGAATTTGCACGTCTTTGAAGTTTGTGTCCCAAAACCGCCATTATTTTTCGACCAACCTAATATAAGACACCCAAATTTTTCATATTTATACAAACCCTTTTATTAAATTTACCAAATTATGTCAAAGCAAAGTCATATACAGACGATTTTAAATTAAATGCGATAAAGTTTGCCAAAGAGAAAGGCAATAGAGCGGCAGGTGGACAGTTCAACTGCATCGAGAAGAATATTCGAGATTGAAGGAAAGAAGACTACAGACAATGAATCTAAGAAAACGATACAAGCGAGGAAGTACAGTGAAATGGCTTAATTAGGAAGAAAATTTAGCAACCTGGGTGAGAGCACAGCGTGACAACAATCTTGCTGTGTCAACTGCTACCATCAAATTAAAAGCTAGGGTGATGGCATCGGAAATGAAGATTGAAGATTTCACTGGTGGATATGTAAACTGGGTCTACAAGTTCATGAAGCGAAACCAACTCGTGGTCCGTGCATGCACAACTGTTTACCAGAAGTTGCTAGACGATTGGGACCAAAAACTTTCAAGCTTCCACACTTTCATCCGCAGCGAAATTTCCGAAATGAGCCTGACAAATGCAGATATCATCAATATGGACGAGGTTCCAATGACGTTCGATGTATCACCAAGTAGAACAGGTGCACAGAAAGGAGAAAAGACAATAACAGTTTCAACAACATGGCATGAAAGGACGAATTTTACAGTCGTTTTGGCCTGCACTGCATCAGGTATCAAACTTAAACCAATGTTGATATTTAAAAGAGTTACAATGCCAAGAGAATCATTACCTGAAGGAGCAGTTGTGGTCTGCAATAATAAAGGGTGGATGAATGCAGAGATGATGCAGAAGTGGACAGACAAGTGCTTCTGTACGAGACCCGGGACATTCTTTAAGACAAGGTCTCTTTTGATATTCGAATTGATGGCAGGGCATAAAGAATCCAGCGTACAACGATACATCAACCAGACAGGAACTCATTTAGCCGTGATACCCAGTGGCCTTACCATGTTACATCAACCTCTTGATGTGTCAGTAAATCACCCTTTCAAGGCCTATGTCCGTGAAGAGTGGGATAAGTGGATGATGAGAGGACAACATTCATATACTTCGTGCGGTCGTCAGCGCCGTGCGATGTATGCTGAAGTATGCAAATGGGTTATAACTGCGTGGGAAAAAGTTAGAACAGAAACAATTGTGAATGGAATCCCAAAATGCGGAATACTACATGATGCAGATGAAAGCGATGGTGAGGATGACGATGATGACGACTCTGTTGCTTCAGATTCCGAGCCAATCGCAGACGAAGATCGACAGGCACTAGTTATGGACGTCTTTGCCGAGGATTCTGATGACAACGAAAGCTTTAATGGATTCGATGTCAGCTACGACGATAAGAATTAATCTCTCAATCAACCAAAAAATCGGTTCTTTTCAGAGAGATTCGCAAACAAAGGTAGATCATCTTTGTCTGGCGTAAATTACAGTTTTATTATCAAATAAATATTAATAAAAAATATCGAAATTTTCACTTCTACTGTGACGTTCCTGCATGATACAAATTATTGTATTAATTTTTATAATATAAACTCTTCTTGTACTCTGTAAAATTTTAATTAGATAAGACGCCCACGTTTATAAGACGAACATGGCCTACGGTGTATGTAAAAACGCATAAAAAACGCGTCTTTTATGCGCGAAAATACGGTACTTATAATTAATAAAAAGATCTTTTTCAATTAATATGG
Organism: Girardia tigrina; assembly: GCA_001938485.1. Taxonomy (NCBI): domain Eukaryota; kingdom Metazoa; phylum Platyhelminthes; order Tricladida; family Dugesiidae; genus Girardia; species Girardia tigrina. Next base: position 11,142 of record MQRK01219542.1, read on the forward strand.
TTCAGGATCCACTTTTCTCCCATTTTGGAACCTTAAAAAGTTTTTTCGATCAAATTTTCACATAATCATTTATTCTCATCGAAAATGAGTAAGTGTGCAAAGTTTGAAGAAAATTAATTGAAATAGGTTTCTAAATTCCATATATATAAAGTAAGCAAATAAAAAGAATGGAATAAGTTTAAAATTAAGGCAATGGTTTTGAAAAGCCATTTTCATCATAGTCGGTGATTTTTGTATCAAATGCTTCATGCATTCACAGTTTGTAATAATTCTATGGATATTTTTATTTATCGAACGTTTGCGGAACTTTGTGATTGAGAAAACTGACTTAAATCAGTATGTTAGAAGACAAATTTATTCACTAAAATATGTTTCTTAGTGAAATAAAGAAATATGAAAGGAGAGTCAAAGGTTGATCCTATTTTCGTCTCAGTAATTATTATGAAATACAAATTTAGAAATTGAAAATATTGCTGATTGTTTAAAATTTTATTTAATTTATCAAATTAATATTTTAACTTTGATAATATCCAAATGTTGAAATATTCTTTAGAATACTAAACAGTTTGTTGTCACTATTTCTAAATTATATTTACGAGGTGCGTTCTATAAGTACCCAGCCTGAAAAAAAGTCAAACGAATTCCAAACGGTGAAATTTTTATAACACAACAAGCTTAAAGTATGTAATCATCATTTTTCAACATAATGACCATTTCGCTCCTTACACTTTTCGTAAAGAATGATCAACTCAGAAAACGTATTTTTGAAAAATTCAGGTTGGTATGCGGCGAAGATGTCCTCCATGGCAACCTTCAAACCGTCTTTGGATCTAAACAGGATGCCTTTTAAATGCTTCTTTAGATATCTGAAAAGGTAAAATTGCTGGATACAAAATCTAGGCTGTACGGAGGATGGTCCACAAGCATTAGTGCCAGCACCTTCAAATGTAGCCTAAGAAATGTCCACTGTGTTCAGTTGCACATTGTCGTAAAGAAACCATAGAAACGGGTTCTTCTGCTTATTTTTATTTTTTCTGGCGGTTGCCACGAGTTGATGGTGATATCTTTCTCAGCGAAATCCTGAGGAAAAATACATTTGCGATTCCAGAAAATGGAAACAATTATCGCTCTTACATGTCTTTTCACCGTTCGCATATTCAAAGGTGGCTTCTCTTTATACAGTTTCCACTCTGTAAAAAGTTTTTTTCCGATAAAATACATTCTCAGTGGTGTTTCATCCTTCGTAATTAAATTTGACAGGAAAGTCTCACCACGCTGGTCACACAGGTTCAAGTTATTCTGTCTGCACTCCAAAGGGTTTCGTATCATTTCACAAGTCAAGAAACGGTGTGAGAATCTGAAACACAATTTTCTGACACTCATGATTTCAATTGGGCGTTGGCTATATCAACACTGATGTTGAGCTTCGTTAACGTCTTTTTCGTTGTAATTCAACGCTCTTCTGGGGCAATATTCTTCAATTTTTCAACAACAGTGTGAAGAATTTCTTGTAGGCGACCTGATTTGTCATGATCAAAAACTAAGGAGAGACCACCTTTAAACTCTCTGACCCATTATTTAACAGTTGTCAGAGATGTGGAGTCATATAAGTAAGTTGACTTCAAAGGATCATAGATTTCACAGCACCTCTTCTTCTGGAACACAATGAACTTGATAAAGCTGCAATATTCGAAGTCTGAAATCATCTCACTGACAAAAATTCAAAATGTCGAAAGAAAATTTTTAATGAGTTTGATGAAATAAAACAATTACTGAAACTAAAATTTACATTAATTTATTTAATCACACAAAAAAATTAAAATTTGCAATTACATTTTTTTACTTTAGGTCGGTTACTTAATAAACGCACCACGTTTTTTGTTAATGTGTTCAAATATATGATTGTAATAACAATGTATTTTTAACTTCTAAGAATGGGTGTTTATATTAAGGTATAAAGATTTTAATTCCAAAAAAATCTAACGAATTTTAAGGAAAATAGACTATTTCCACTTTTCGTGTTGAATTACATCTTAAGTAAACCCGAAAAATATGTAACACATCCAGTCTACTTTTAAGAATTAATGAAAATATTATTTATTTTATTGTTGTAATATAAAGTTTGTGGAAGATTTGCCAGAAATCTCGAAAGAATTATCAAATAAAAATATTTTCTTTTGGAATAATTACAAGTTTGTCTTAAAGCGAAATATCAAATTTAATGCTGTCAGCAAGATTATTAAAGTTAGCATTCACAAATCACAAATTTACAAATTAAACATTTTTTTATTTTAATTAAATATTTTTTTAAAAAGACCAGAAGGGTATCAATACACTACCAACAGTTTATCATCACCTAAACAAATAATAGTAATAATAATGTTTAAAAGTAAAAACTTTTTATAATGTACAAAAATTGAAAAAAAAATAAAATTATAAATATTTAAATTTTACGATTTAAGTTTAACTATCAAATAAAATAATAAACAAAAATCTCATTTTAACGTAGAAATTATAAATTTTAAGTTCATTTTTTTAATTTTAACAGTAAATAAATATTATTTAACTTCTTGCGGAGAAGAATATTATATTACAATAAATCAATTAATTATTCTATAATACCTTTTCTTTTCATATTCTTCATATGCAAGACTGACTGAAATGCTCAAAGAAAATTAAAACGATAATGTATTCGTTCACAAAAAAGAAAAGTTTCAAGAAACAATTAAATAAAAATATGTTATAAAATGAACGACATAAAAAATATTTTCTGGGACATTTAATATTAAAATTTAACTTAATATGATGAAAATATTAAAAATCGTTTTCAGATAAAATTTAAGGATACAAATATGGTTATTAGTTAGGAGAATCCGGGTTTCTTGTATCTCTGGTCGTATCCATTTGAATTTCTTTTGAAGATATACATTTCGCCAGATCTTGTTGTTATAAAATTTATATTCCAAATTGACTTTATAACGGATTGATTAATGAGAGCGAAATCTTTTCTGATTAAAGCGGCTTCATCATCGTTTTGTAATTCTCATTCTTTGTTGGTCACATCTTAAACACATCTTAAACCCATGTAGAACAGATGTCTTCCAGATTTTTGATTCTCTTTCCATTCATTTTAATCGTTTTTATTTTAATTTCAATTTTAATTGTCAAGATTAATTTCGAAGAAAAAGTGTCGTCAATGGTTACATGACTAAACCGCAATGTACAAAATACAATCGCACAAAATCCCAAAAGGACAAAAGTCCATACAGACAAAAGCCCAAACAAACCAAATCCCAAATAAACAAAACTAAAGAGGAAAAGTGTGCATAATGACTGTTAGGAGCGTTGTTGAGTTCATAAAAATTTTGAATTTACAATCTGATCAAATTTATAACCGATCAACTCTGATGCTGTGAAAAACGTTCATCAAATGATTTCTGCAGAAATTGCATAAAAATTTCTCCATTACAGGGACCTTCAACAAGATTATAAGATAAAATGTTTCTCATGGAAATTAATGCAACTAAAGACAAGTTTTTACCGCGGTTACCCGGTACGTTTTTCACAGCATCATAATTGATCGGTAAATATCCCTAGAGGCTAGATGTATGCAAGTTAAACCCCGTTTCATCAAGAAACAACAGAGTTTTATTTCTCAATGAATAGATCTCTCTTGCATTCACACGCCTTCTCATTTCATTTTCAACTGAATTTGCATTAAAACTCACCTTCTTTAGTCTTTTTAGCGAGATATTCAACTTCCTTAAGTAAAGAGAAGTTGTGGGCGGTGAAACATAAATATTTTGTTCCTCGACTATTTTTTCATCCCAATTTGCGTAAGAGTGCAATCATCATGCACTATTTCTGCTAATTTCGGCAGTGTCTCGTTGTTTTAGAGTGGTTTTCGCCCGGGTTTCTTGATCAAGGTATCCAAAGGAATACCGTTTTCTTCACATTCGTGAATTTTAAATTTTAATTTTTTAACGGTTGAAGGTGATAAATTCAACTATGTCGCAATATCACGAGACAAATCCCTACTGTTTAACATTCTCACGAAGGTGTTCAGCATGTCGATTGTAATTCTAACTCGTGGTTTTCTGGTTCGGATTGCAGTATCATTTGGCTGTTCTTCGTTCATTTAGGATTAATATAATTCAAATATATATATGGTATTAAATATATATTGTATTAATATATATTGTATTTTTTTAAAAGTATATAATTCAAAAGGCATTTATTTGTTTTTTAAAGAGATTTATATTTATTAATAAAGGATATATATTTCTTAATAAACCTGTAATAATTAAACAATTACATTTCGTAAAATAGTGTTGTAGATATTCTAAAATCAGATTTTCCGAATTTAATGTAAAAATTAATTTATGCAAAAAATAAAATAAATTTCACGGTAGGTTTATTAAAAGATTTATTCAAAGATTTATTATAAGGTAATAAAGTTAATTTTAATTTTGATGGAAATATTTAATTGAAATAAAATAAAAAGGAAAATAAAGTTAAATATTTTATTTTCGAAATGAAAATAAACTAAAGTATTTTTTGTAACTTTTATTTTACACAATTAAATCGAAATAAATTAAAATGCGATTTTAAGTCTCTGTTCATAGAGAATTTATATCTATTTTTTATTTATAATGGTTTGTGTAAAAAGAAAGTGTGAAAGTTTCTCAAAAATATTTGTTTAAAAAAATTTAAATTGTTATTGAAATAAAGTTTTGCGTTAATGACATCTTCTTTTGTTCAAGAACCCAATAATGACAATCGTTCGTTTATTATGTAACAAGAAAATAACCTTTTTTGATCCCCCCCCCTCCACTCGTAACAATCCGTAACAAAACGTATGACCCCCTTCTCCTCCATTGCGTAACGTAAAAAATATTTTTTCAAAGTTATATATAATTCATTTTAATGATAATTTTTAGAAGAATTGAAGGTAAGAAACGATTACGTTTTCGCAATTTTTACGTCCTGTATTGTAACTGGAATTAATTTTAATATCTTAAAAAATCGAGCAGAAAATTAAGCAAAGTTTGGTGAATAACGCATTTTTTTGATTCATCGTTCTTTAGAAAAATGTAAAATACTCACCGTTATCTATCCAGATTTTGAACTTGGCAAAAATTGAGGTATTTGAAGCAATATCAGACCAATCTTCCTATTTTTTCGATAAGATAGGTTATGATTATATTTTTTTATATTATCTAGTTTTAAAATATTTGAATTTAATAAGTTAATTGTATTAAATATAGAAGTTTTCTATTGGGAAAATCTTGACTAAAGCTTGAGAGTTTTGCTACATATATTGTTCACAAAAGTTGTAAAAATGTAATAAATTCGGTTATTTATTAATATACCCCTGTATAAAAACTATTCGATTTTAAATAATCACAACTCGATCAATTATTTATAAAAATTGATGATTTTTTCACAAACTTACAGTAAATATTGTTGGTTATATTTTAAAAGTACTAGAAAAAGGACAAACTAAAGAAATATTTTTAAAAATCAAAACACTTTCAAAAATAAATTTTGTACTTTTTGCAGACATCATTTATTCATTTTCCCAAGGGTTTAAACACTGATTTAAGTCAAAAACTGGTATGGAATCCTCGGACGATTTATCAAAATTTATTGTTGAATCCACTATCACATCATCCATATCTACCCATTCGCATGTCTACAATCCTGGTGATTCTTCCGTAATGACCATAAATTCTCTCTCACACTGACATAGCACTCGTTTTATCTAGTCTTTACAGCAGGAGAAATCACTTCTTGGGAGTGAATATTTTTATGATTGCTTAATAAAGTAAGGAATGCAAATATATTTTGTGCTTCTTACATGTTCTTGATTGAACTTTGTCATTGACACTAGGATAATATTGGTCAAATGGTGATTCTTGTGATCCAAAATTAAGGCTTTGAAATAGTGAAGTATATTTCAATTTGCTGATATCCATCGATTCAATTTCAATCATTGGAGCATAATGTAGATTAATTGAGGCCGGCAAAATCTTGATTTAATGATTTTATGAAATTTACTCCAAATGGTTCCACAGCAATTCATGTCTAAACAATATTTACAATTTATGTCATGTATTGAGTTGATCGAACGTGTTTGGCAATCCAAGATTCTGATTTGTGAATTAAATTAGTTGATTCCAACTCGGAGCTATCGCGATCAATAAATTCAGTAACGGTTTCGTAAGAATCAATGATGACATTTGAGAAAACTTCGCATAATACTTCTCCAGCAAATTTAAAATTCTTGTATTCTAAATCATTATTTATAGTTTTTCCATTTGAGTCAAGATGGGTACCATAATTATCATGTGGAATAATGAGTCCTGACAGTTGTTTTGAAAGAGGAGCCATTCGACGTTCTACTGGATTGAATGCACTGCGCTGGGGAGCATTAGTAGATTTGAAGATCGCATCAAGACTACGTTCGATGAAATGATGTATAGCTGTTTCAATTACTTTTTGATAACGCGGATTTTCATCTGGACCACTATCAACTAAAATTATCATTACACGTTTTGGTAAATTATTTTCACCAAAAAGAAATCGTTTGAACTGATCAACGTCATATAAACGTTCAAAATTTTTAGCATGCGAATATGCGGTCGAATGAAAATGCTTTCCTGATCTTACAGCGATATATGTAGGATCAGAATATTGAACTGCATTTGGATCAACAAAGCCGTTGTTATCAATCGTTAATGCAGCATAAATTGAATGTATCAACTTGTGTTGCTGAGCAATAACCCAATCATGATCAGAAAGTTAGACTCGATATTCCATGTTCATCAACAACGGCGCTTGACAATTAGTTGCAGGTAAACCAAAAGGTACTTTTGCCTTATCGTCTTGACTAATGATCGATACTTCCTCAGGACCTAAAAATGATGCAAGCTCACGGAGATTATTGAAAGTAGCTGTGCAAAAAAACAGAACCCTGGTGACTTTTATGATTATCTCGCAAGTCCCTGATTAGGCGAACTGGAACTATTTTAACATGTTTTTTCCATCAATAGAACGAGAGTTTCTTGGTTGAAGATGATAATACACCGTTGATCTACCAATTTCAAAACCTTCTTGTCTCATGGAATCTTTAAGCTCACTTAAAGTCTTGATAGTTCTTAAAATTTCACATCGATGTTTTTCATCAGCAGCTGCACTTAAAGTAGCTATTTTTATGATTGTGGTGAGCAGTTCAGGCTGTTTATCCGTAATATCAGGTCTTCCCTTTCTAGACCGAATCAGCATTTTTGAAGCAGTTTCTGGGTGCTCTGTTAAAATTTCATCATTCAAGCGTTTTATCTGAGCTCGACATTCCTTTTGTCGTTTCTGTTTATCCTGAGCATTTTTAGTTCCTTTTCGAATTCCTTTAGTTTCAGTTTGAGAGATTTAAACTTGACTTGATCATCAAAAGTTAATAAATCAGCATTATCTTGTAGTGAATATCCAGAAATGTCGGCTCTTACAATTGAAATCTGTTGACTGATGGTGTTTTGTTTGGGACATTCTAGAAAATTAGTAATTGGAATAGTAGATGTAGACTCAGCAGTATAAATATATTTCTATCGAGAATTGCTTGTTGAAGGCACACTGGTTTCTTTACTAGCACTGGATGTAAAGAACGACATCAATGAACCTTTTCCTTTCGTCTTGGAAAGTTCGTTCATTTTCGATTCATAGAGGACATGAAAATCATTTCTTGCTTTGATTGAATTGCAGTATTCGTTGCATTTTTGCTGATTTTGTTGCTTGGAAATAGTAGGATAAGTTCGCTTATATTCCTCGTGGAGTTTTTCATACAATGATTTCTTGTCCATAATTCTTCAAATGAAAAAATTAAATTGTTATTTTATTTTGAGAATTGTTAAAAGTCCCATACCTGATTTTTGTACAATTTTAAAAAATGAAGTGAAAAGTTTTTGAAATCATTTAAAAATTAAAATATTTAAACACATTGTTTTTTAACAAAATTAATTAATAAATTAAATTAAATGTTTTTTTCGAAAATAACCGTTGTAAATTTCATCATATTTTCAAGACACGAATTTAAGGTTTTACTTACCCACAATTGTTCGACACGATCATGAATTACTGTTTCTGAAGGTTTTTGGCGATAAGAATCCTACATCCCTATAAATGAATTGCAGACGACTTGAATTTGCTTTTGATTTGGGAATTGGCTTTTTATATTACCGACTAATGATTTAGGTTGTTTGAGATTGTTGTGGGGCAACAAGAAACACAACACTGATATTGATGATATATTGTTTATCCTAATTTCTATTTTTATTTACTACTTATTTATTATTTAAGTTTATACTATTATATCATTTTAATATCTAATAGATCTTCCTACATATTAAAAAATTAAACTTTAAATTTGAGTTCGAAAAGAACTTCGAGTCTTCGAAATTTTTCATTCCGATCTACTCATATTTTTAAATATCGTTTCTTTAAAAGGCGTCTTTAAAGAAATAAACTGGTTTTAAATGATTGTTTTGCATTTTTGGTTCACTAAAGTTGATTTAAGTCACTTCTCAATTTTGTTTATTTGTAAAAACATTCTGTTGTACTACTAAATATCCTGATTTAGTTTTAACATAACATATTCTGAAAAAGTGCATTTTATTGAAAGATATTCTTTTTTTAAGACAGAATGAAATGTAGAGCAATAATGCAAAATAAATTATTTTATTATGTAACAACCTTTCGCAACCCCCTTGGAAATACTTTAAAATTACTTTTGTTGGGGTCAAGTATTAACGTTCGGGCCCATAAGAACGCGCCCCGAAATTCCAGCTCACAATCTCCAATTTTGGTGCTTAAGAGAACCGATTTCTTTCGCAATTATTTGAATCACTTGAGGAACCACCGATGAAATAATCTGGTTGAAACAATTTCCCAAGATTCAAATTCAGTATGTAATCGAGAGTAGTACTGTTCAATTCAACCATGATGCTGATCGGCACACACTTTCCATGAATTCCAGAAGCAAAGTAAACGTAAATTCTACGTAATTGCAAATCACTGTCACTTTCGTAAACACCAGTGGTCGATTTGACAATGTGTTCGATGATGGTTATTTTACAAAACGTCATTCCAATACTGTTTCTACAACTTTGAAATATTCTCATTAATTCATACCATTGATCATGAATGTCTTCACAATTTTTAATAGGTTCTGAATTTTCGTCAGTTTCTTTGATATGTAATCTCCGATCGGGAATTCTTACATGATTATTTTCAAATGTCTTCATAAAATAATCCGCATTAAAAATATAGTCAAATGGAAAATTCATCTCTTCTCTAAACATAATTTATGTTGAATTGAATATATTTATTACTATAATTAAAAATCGATATTTCTATATCTTTTATTTTTTATCAAAATGTAATTATAATTAATACATTATAACAAAACATTATTAATCAGATTTTTTTTTCGACCATGGGTCGATGTACCGACATTGGGACTGAGTGTCTTCTGTAGTCCTCAAATTCCTCATTGAGTCTAGATAATTGGACCTCCTTTTAATCATTTAATTGTTTCAATATCTGGATTTCTTGAAGGAGCCGTTGATTTTCTTTTGACAGGGCTAGAATCTGTGACTCGTTTTTGCTCACCATAATTTGTATTCCTAAAAGAGAAGAATGACAATGACGATGAACATTTC